>VMRM01000019.1:3079601-3197101 GCA_010277075.1 Poeciliopsis retropinna
ATCATTTTTAACCTTCTTCTTTAAGTATTGTTTTTCTTGCAAGGTGGCTTGAAGAAGTTCTTTGATCTTATTGACATCCATCTCTGGTTCTTGGAGACCTGCATGAGACGGTCCAGGAACAGCCTGGTCTTCCATCTCCTGTTCTGAATCCGATCCCAACAGCTTTTCGTACTCTCTGTCCCAAAAGCGTACTTTCGTCAACTCATCATCACTGGAGTCGGTGCTCATTGAGTTTGACGATTGAAGGCACCGAAAATTAGTTATGTCAAAACAATTGGTCATGTTTGCTGCTGTCGATTCGCGTGTCTATCAGAACTTTGTGGGCTCAATGTTGGCGCGCAAGACATGAAAGCTTTAGAACTTCTTTGATCTATTGTGATGTACATGTCTTCTATGACCTCATCAGTGAGCTCACTGGACTTCTGAGGCAAGGTCTTGCTTCTGATCGTTGCTATGGAAACGATCAGATCGGTTCTGCATGAGTCAAGCTGAAATAATGACTAAACACTTAAATAATAAGTAATACTTTTTATTTATTTAACATGAAGAGATTGACAATAGATTTCTCTATGATTGAAGTTTTGCGTTTGTGGTTTTCCGTACCTGCTGTGGTATAAATGGTCTTAACCCTCCTGTTCTGTTTATTTCTGAGGTACAGCAATAATGTCCGTGGGTCCATTTGACCCGCAGAGTGTTTAATTATGCAATAGTATCAGAAACCAAAAAATTCCCCCAAAACATTTTTGTATCTGATTATTATCTCCAATATTAACAATTTCAATCAATATTTGTGCAATAATGTTTTTATTTCTCACAAATAAGGGACCAATGACGACAAGTTACTCATTTAGTCATTTGGACATAAAAGATTAAATTTACATTTGTGACAGATAATGGTTCTGCATGTTGGTGTTCCCGCTAAAGCCTTTTTTTCCCTTTGCCCCGATTTTCCCTTTACGACAATCTTACAATGTTTTCAACATTGTCTTGGCCCGATTATCGCAGCCTGTGGGGTTTTCCCTGACTGGGAGCAGAACGCAGCCTGTTGAATGTTACAGGTAGCCAATCGGAAAACGCGGTGATGTAAGAACGGAGGGGAATCCCAAACAGCTGACATGACGCAACTGAAAGTCCGGTGGTTATGTTTATTCAAATAAAAATGTTAACCACGAAAAAACATAGCTCACCTTCAAATCATAGTGCAGCATATAAAGCGGCTGCTCCTTTTATCAAACATCTTTTCTTTTTTACGTATTTTATCACTTAAAATGAGTCCACAAACTGTCACTACTGTTTCATCATCCGTAATTGATTATTCTAAATTCACGTTTGGTACGTTGGGGGTTTTACTGGATTTTCTTCTGGAATCGGGATGTTCATGAATGAAATCAGAACCGACCGAACCTGTTGGACTTTTATCAGTTCTGTGGTCACAGTAGTTTGGAAAATCGGCCGACAATCCTTAAACCGTGACGTGTTTAACCAGACCTAATTCTCACGAGTTCCACTCCTCTCATCTCATCTCGACCGCTGGCCTGATGCTCTCTGACTCTGGTCGCTATGTTAACGTTTACGTATCCCTTCAAAATAAGATACAGATACGCCACAAAATCCAACATTTTACTTGCGTGATAATTTTAACTCAAGATAACGACTAATGGGCTTGTTTCTCCCATCTGGGATGATGAGAGACAATGACACCAGAAGTGTTGCTTATGTACAGGACTTCATAATCTTCACCCTTTTGGTTGTATTTATTTCCACTTTGGCTTTATTTTGTTTAGATTTTATTAAAGTACATTTTTTGTCAATGGAGACTCATAATCCATTTTAATTTTGTTTTTGATTGTTTTGTTTACCAATTCCAATGTTAAGTATTCTTTTGAAAATAAAGTGTCTCTATCTGTCATTTCCATTAAATGAGTGCAAAAAGGTCTTCAAACAATATTATCGTTTATCGCAATAATTTTTGAGACAATTAATCGCTGAGAAAAATTTGTTATCGTGACAGGCCTATTCATAGTGGAAGTAGAAAAGATGTAGGGCATGTGTCTGAGTCGTCTCTTGATATTCAGTACTGTGATAAAATATCGAGTGCCTACATTTCTTAGTATTTTGTATCTCAGACGTTGGACTTTCCTTGTAATATTTTTAAAGTGCTTTAGAGTTACTCTTCTCCAGGCTGTATGGAGATTTGTCAAAGTTCTTCTTGAACTCTGACTTTTTTTTCCTTCTTTTTTAATTTCTTGCAAAGCACTATTTTCGGAGTATTTTGCTCTATTCATGTTTTTGTGCATATTTGAAAGGCCGGTTTAAAGAAATATAAGCCATTTTTTTTGGTGCTGGTATGAGGGTTTTTGTGGCAATCACTGAAAGCAGCAGAAATGTGGTAGAAATTGCAAAGATGTTTAAATAGCTTTGAAATTAATTGATCTTTTATGGTAGATGAAAATAAAAAGTTATGATTTACTAATTAAAATTTCCCAGATACTCTGATCATCTTAGACTTTTTAAAGTCACCAATATTTTTCAAACTATTTTAAACTGTCACCTTTTTGAAATATGTACGAGTCTGTGTCAGCTCAAGGAATAATAATGAATTTTTCAACAGCACTGTTTCCCTGGCCCCATAAAAGCATTTTAATGCAACACTGTTAGTCTGAATTATTCCCTTTCTGAAACACACAGACACATTCAGGATTTTAAAACTTTCTCTTCTTATTATAAACACAGCTCATTGAAACCCTCAGCTTATTATTCCTTATAAAAGCAAAAACATATGCATCTGTCATCATATTTTGGAATAAATATTCAATTAACAAACAAAAATAGACGTTCAGAAACAAACTCTGAAACATTATTAAAAGGTGACAACAAAATTACATTTCTAGCGCACAAAATGTTCCCTGCTTTATTTACATAATTGTTCAACACTAACAATTTTCTTCTGTGATAAAAAACAAAGACTTCAGGAAAACTTAATATTATTTAAATTCACAAAGTTTTATTTCGCCCTCATATTATTCTAATTGCAACATGTATTTAAATATTTTAATATCTTAATATTAAGATATTTTCTTGTATATTCTGCAGGATCTTACAACTACAATGCAAGTTGAAAAGAGTACTGCTGGCTGAGGTTCAGCACCATGGAAAGCTCCACTCAGTCAGACAACAACGCATGAAGACTTGAGACGAATCATAAGAGACGCCATGTTGGTTGTACTTACAGGGTGTTTGGCTGATATTCTCCCAGTCACAGCACTCGTCTGGTGCCATGTAGAAGAAATGTAGCTCTGATGTATTAAAATGGACACAAACATACACAAAGTTAAGGTGATACTAATCAAATCAAACAGGAAAACATCTGATCCAGAACTGTTTCATGGAGCTTGTTGCTTTCCGGTTCAAACTGAGAAGAACAGCTGAAGCCACCATCAGTTTGTGGATTAGTGTGTTTTTGGCCATCGATCATGCCCATAGATCCAGGTATTGTAGATCATGCCTGGATCTACAATTTGGAAATTGTAGATCCAGTTACACAAATAAGCAGAACTTCTTTGTGTAACTAAGTCTGCCGTTAAGTGATGTAATTGATGCATTTAACTGAAGCATAAATTGAAGGGGAAAAAAAGGTAATATTTGAACAAGATGCCTTATCAAAAGACACATCAGGATTTAACTTTGTTATTTTGAGTAGTTTTGTTTGTTTCCACTTTCATTTCTTTCTAATTTCAGGTTAGATTTGCCACTGCATAAAGCCACACATGTAAAGGAAGGGATTTGTATACATCTCATTTATGTTTTTTTTCTGTCTGGGATTGTTGCCTGCTCTGGCTAAAAGACCACCAAATGAATCACTTTCACCATCAGCCAAACAGACAGCCTTTGCAGGTTCAACAACAGATTTGACAAACAAAAGCTGTTGCTCCCATATGTGAGGTTTGACCGAAGCCTATGTGAAGAGACAGTCAGATGAAGAACTTTCCTGACAAATTAATAGAATACTGGCAGGAAAAGAGTGTGACAGCTTTGGGGAACTATCTCAGACATGGTGTTTCATTTCTTTGTTATTACAAATTGTCAGTGATAGAGTTCATACCAGTTTATTTAAGGAGGAATTTGAAATTGTTTTATTGTCAATGCCATGTTTGCTTTGTCCCTGTGTGCAATGTCCTGTTGTTGATGGTCGACTAAATAAAAATAAATATATATAAAAAAGAAATTGTTTTATTATTTCACAAAAAAAAAAAAAATTCTAACTTAATTCGGGATACACGCCCTTTCATCCTAACTTCAGGTTTATTTCTAAAATCCCCTTTCTTTCTAAGGTTTCTGTTAAAATGGCTTTAAAAAAGGTGCAGACATTTCTTGAGGGGGAAAGTGTTGATGAAAGGTTTCAGTCTGGCTTCAAAAACTACCGCAGTGCTGAAACTGATATCTTTTACGATGATTTTATTTTACATGACTTAATTTAACAGTTCACTCCATGAACTCAATAATTGTGGTGCACTTAGACTTGGGTGATGCTTTTGGCACCTGATGGCACAGCTAGAACACTGTGTGGACATTATAGGAACTGTTCTTGTTGAATTTGTCTAATTTTATTTATAAGAGCTTCTCAGCTCACGCAGTCATGTTTCAGAAGCTGCACCAATTATATTCGAAGTTCCTCACAGCTCTACCCAAGACCCTGTTTGTTTTAAATTATATATGTTTCATTTGGGATATTTTTCAGAATATATTCCTTACCTTTGTTTGCCAGTAACACCCAAATATACGAAAACAATTTGGTATATTTGGGGGGGTTTCAACAGTGGTTTCACATTTTTATTAATATTAAAAAGTTGACAAATTTAAAGTTTATCAAAGTGGAAGTCATTGTATTTGAGGAAACAAACCACTAATATACCATTCTTGAGCCACAACATAAACATGTTAAAACATAAAAATTTCTCTTTAAAAATACCGTTGAAAACAACTTAAGTTTTCAAAGCCGTTTCCGTTTTACCTTCATGCTGGGGGGAAATCTGCATCATAAAGATGCAGATTTTTGCATGTATTTACATTCATACATTTAGATTATTGCAGACCTGGTATGTGCTGCTGCAGCACTGCTTACAGGAACAAGAGCATATATATTACTGAGTTGGTCTCACTCCACTACATGTTTGCCACATGTTTATAGGACTTTATAGCTGATTTTTAAGGTCTTTTTCAAACAACATCCCATTTAAAGCATGTTACATTAATATAAACATTGAGGTGAAACAACAGATTGCATTTAGAAGTCTCTAGGTCCAAACAGTAAAGCAGAGGTAGCTGTTCCTTCTCAGGTTGCTGCTTCTAAATTGTGCAGGAATTTAGCAATTCATAAAAAAGCTGTCCCTTAGCTTTAGACTCCAACAGAGCATTATATCCTAATTTTATCACTCTATTTTATTACGTTCTACAGAAAGAATTTACCACTGTGCTGTGTTAGTTTTAATTGTATTTGTATTACCTTCGCTGTTTTATTTTATTGTTCTGATGAGCTTATTTTTGCTGATTTTAATTTTTATTGCATCTTGTTATGCAGCCCTGTGGGGAAACTTTGCTTATAAAGTCCTATAGATAAAGCTGACATACAGAGAAATACTATGAGATGAGTCTACAGCATTAGTTACCACATCATTATAATGATGGAGGCCTAATTCTTTAAAAGTTAGGAAAGATTTTTTTAAGTAATGTTTTTTGCATAAAAGTGCGTAAATAACTTTGCAAATGTATTGCATAGCCATAAATGGTGTGACATTGAACAGTTTTGAAACCAGTGGTTGCCTCACCTTGCTCTTCATGCATGACAAAATCCCATCAACAAACGCGGACTTCATTTTGTGGACCTGGAAGAAACAATATAAGAACCTGTTAGGAACAACCAAAACAAAATGCTCAACTGCTATATAGTTTATGCATTCACTTCATTTAAGAAATGAGATAGGGTTAGGTGGATCCGCTTACAGAGTTTAGTTAAACAAAATAGCAATCCTACTAATTCAAAATTTGAAAAGAATGGGCACTACTGTAAACTGTATTAACATAGCCAACCTGTCGGTACTCCAGGATGATTTTTGGCAGAGGATGAAGGTCCTGGAGCTGCAGCAACTGCAACAAGAAGATCATAATTATTGAACTTCAAAAGTAGTTTTTGTCGTGAATCTGCATTATTTCTTGTATTTTCTCACTTTATGTATCACTGTAACCATAGGAGATATTTTATAAAGAACTTTGTGCTCAAATGATTTATATTTAGATGTTCGCTATCTTTGCTCTAGATGATTCATGTGCATGAAAATATGTATTCATATTGGAATAATAAACTAGCCTAAGGTTTTATGAATTAGTAAAGACATGCAGTTTAAACCGACATGACTGTGTGTGTTTGTGTGTTTCCTGTACCGCTGCCTCTGATGTTGACTGTTGTTGTTTGTTGATGGTCTTGGGAAGCTTCTTGTTCTCGCAGCGCTCCTGTAAGCGCAGCTTCTCAAACAGTACCTTCAAACAGTACATATTGAAAGTAAAACACACATACAAGACACAGCTCACAGAAAAGTTGTGCAGATTTTAAATCTACCCTTTCAATGTTTTGTAGGACCTTACGCTAATGAATCAGCTTGCAAAGCTCTCTGCAAACTGAAGTCCAATTTTAACTTACTGTTCGTAACTGAGCGCTGCTGGTCACCAAGAATATTTCCCCAGCGGCTTTGTGGGCCTCTTGCTCCAGCTGTTTCATTTTAGTCTGCCAGAAATACAATAATGTTAGTGAAAAAAACCCATAAAAAAATCAGTGCATAATCTTGTTTTAGCTGAAAAGCTTTGTTTCATCGATCCATGAATATTAAGTCATTTTAAAGCATTTGTTCATTTTTCTATGATATAGACTCACCTACAAAGCCACATGTTTAAGTCATACAAGATGTAGGAGATCAATTTCATTTGACCAGGAACTGAGCCCTAAGGTAAAGTTTAGAATATTTCACAAGAAATATTTGTGAAGCAAACTTTTCCTCATTTCTAGCTTTTTTTAACACTGAAATCTATATAACTAAGTTGAGCTTCTTACTGCTACACACTTCAGTCAAGCAGAAAATGCATGTAAGACAAAACAACTGTCAAATATGTCTACAATCAAAGCAACACTACACAAACTAAAATCTTCACAGAGAACTCAAAATGATGCATTGCTTGAGGTTATCATCAATTTGGTAATGCAGCAACTTTGTTGTAATAAAGTGAAAAAGATAAAGGTGATAAATGAATGAGGAAACTGCAGAAATATAAGCAAATATAAGCAGAAATATAACTACATTCATTCAGAAAAATGAATGTAGTAATGTCAAATAATTCATACTCATACAACATTAACTCAAACAGCTGGGTTTAAAGTTGTTTAAATATTATTCCTCCATATTGTGTGGCGGTTACATACAGCAGCTTTTTGCTTAAGCCCTTCACAGGCACAAAATAGACCAGAAAAAGTATAAAAAGCAAAAAGGATGACCACATGAGAAACAAGGCAGCACAGAGAAAATAACAGATTTGTGAGTGTTAAAGGAAATGGGGAACTGGCAGGGGATATAATGTATTGGGACCTATTTTTAATAAAAATGAGAGGAATCATCTGAACAAAGCATAAAAATAAAAGACAATCTCTACACACATATCAAATGCTATTTGAAGAAACAAAAACTGAAAAAGAAACGTGTAGGAATGGACAACAAACAGGAAGAGTAGATAAGAGGATGGATGGTTCCATCTTTTAGAGATCTGGCAGTGGTATAAAACTTTTATATATATATATAACTTTTATATATATATAAGCAAAGACAGAGCAAAGAGCAAAGAGCTTCTGTTTGGGCGCAATCTTTCCCATTTCATTGGAGGATTTTGCAAAAGTAAAAATCAGATGTTTACTAGAAAACGTTACTAGAAAACGTTCTCATCTCTTAGCAACAGAGTAACAACAAATATTGGTATTGTTCAAAAAACATAACATTTCGTCTGCTCTTTTGAAACACTACCTATATTATCTTTTTTATTGTCAATGGTGGTAAATATATTATAAAACAGACATTCAACAAAAAAGTTAAAATCAGATTTATACTTTATACAATTAATTATACAATTAATAACCAAATTAATTCTTATTCATCTTATTTGGTTAATTAATAACAAATTATATTATTGTTTATAAAACATTAGCTCTTTTGAAATACTGCTTATCTGCTTAGACACAGGAAATTTAAGGTTGATAAATTTTGCAAAAGTAAAAATCAGATGTTCACTTCGTGGCACTTGGTTACCAGAACCAAGTCTGATTTATACTTCATGGCAGTTCGTTAGCAGGAAAGAAACACTCACCTCTTAACACCAAATTACTAACAATTATTACTATTTTTTATAAAACATAAGCTCTTTTGAAATACTATTTATCTGCTGAGACACAGCAAATTTACAGTGGGTAAATTTTGCAAAAGTAAAAATCAGATGTTTACTTCGTGGTACTTGGTTACCAGAAAACGTTCTCATCTCTTAGCAACAGAGTAACAACAAATATTGGTATTGTTCAAAAAAACATAACATTTCGTCTGCTCTTTTGAAACACTACCTATATTATCTTTTTTTTATTGTAATTTGTGGTAAATATATTATAAAACAGACATTCAACAAAAAAGTTAAAATCAGATTTATACTTTGTGGCAGTTTGTCACCAGAAAAAACCCTCATCACTTTAACACCAAATTAATAACAAGTAATACTAGAAAATTTCTGAAGAAATTTAAACGGGGCCTGCCAAAGTGTGCCCGTTAATTGGACCCAAATCAGGGGTTCTGATGCTAAAGATTAGCAACTATTCTGGACTTAGCCAGCCTGCAATCAATAATTACAACCATGTTGACTATGGACTTATTCCATTCATTAAGGTAAAATTAGCCAAAATGCTAACATTAGCATTTTAAAGATGTGTTTTTTTTTTCTTTCTTTAATACAGAATTTGTTTTGATTTGAATTTGGCTCCTCGCCATGATTACTCAAAATGCCAACAAAAGTAACAGCCCACATACCGAGGTCTAGCTGCACATTTAGACATGTATATTGTGAGTACTTTACAAGGCACTTTAATGCTGTCCTTTGTATTGCTATGGCAGGCCCCAATAAAATAATATTTTGGTAATTTTAACTGGCCTCTCACAGGAAAGGTAAAGAAAGTTCTGTTTCTTATACAGTGTCCATCATCTTTCACAGATCTCCACTTGTTTATTCTACAGCACCAATAACGCTCTAACATTCAGATATGAAACAGAGCAGCAAGTTAAAAACTGTTCTTTAAAAAAAAGGAGGGAGAGAATTTAACACTTATGTAGGTGTCAGAATTGTGCAAATCTGTCAAAGAACAGAAAAACTAAACAAATAAAACAGCGGAATCCTACTTAAACGACTCAGGGGCGAGAATATTATTGAGTTTGAAATTTATACAAATAATCATATAATAGACGAGAAAGGCAAAGTTTATAACTGCAAAAGAAACATATACTGAATCACCAAAATAGCAGACGAGATTAACATGCTAAAGGAAATGAAAAAGAAGTGCATAGCACCAGCAGATATTACCACCACTGGGGATCAACGCAGCTGCATGGCATTTTCCATTTTTTAAATCAAAACATGAGCTAGCTCTGCGCAGACCTACTTCTTTTCTGTTTAGCACAACAGATTTCTCACAGCGCTGCTTTCATGTCTCCTCTGCTTTTTCTGGGATTACCTCGACTGTAATCATAACACCTGAAAGTCACATCCCGCTTCAACTCTCCTCATTTTTATATTAGCATCTGAATTACACCTGTGAGTGGGGACTGGCTGCACATCCTCTCTTTTTTAGTTTAACTCTTAAATTAACAGATTTTTTTTCTGTTTTCCAAATAAAAACTAAAAATAATAATCAGTGCTTTCTACTGCTTAGTGCGTTATTGAACTGTACATACAAGGTTACTCACAATTGTGGTAGATCCACATAGTTTTTGAAGTAATTTAAAAACTATTGCTCTATTTGAACCTATTGAAATAATCAAATTATGATCCAACAATATCTTCTTAATCTTTCAAGAAAGAAAAATAAAATGTTATCTAGCATCCAATAATTCTCTACAGTTTTCTTTTTCACCTACAAATGGTTTCTGTGTTGACAACGCTTTCTGACTCAGGATTACGAAATTATTTTGTTCCTAATTTAAAGGAAAAGAACAAAAATCATGACATACTTCATACTTTGAGCTATAAGTTAATTACTTTCAATTTGCCTCCTGTGAGTGCAGAGTGCAGAAAAGTGACTTGCAGCTGCTCCCATTCACACCTATAGCACTGTATTTCAATAAATGTCCTGCATAGACCCCGACAAAGTAGGCTATTCTGGTGACATAGTTGCAGGGAGAAATGGAAATGATGGTCACACCTAAGAGCAACAGAGTAACAGTATTGGTTATAGCAGAAGCAAAAATTACATATGATTAAACATCACAAGAATTTTCTTTCCTTTTTTTTTTTTTTTACTTTTACCATAAACCAGATAGCCATATTTGCCATAACGAGCTTTTAAATCCCTGGATAGGGTGCCATTGTTTTAGGTCTCCAAGTTACTGCCACCATAGAATATTTTTCCACATTTGCTATATGTACTCACATTTAAGCTAATTACTTTATTATTTATTATAATTATTATTATTATTACATTCTTTCTAAGTGTCTTCTTGTTTTAAGCACTGATACTCCAGTGTTGGCTGCCATTTTCCTTCTTTTGTTCTTTTTTTTATATTGCCCTTCTTACCTTGAATTGAACGCAACTCCCAGAGGCTCTGAACATAAAATAAAAACAAAAACTAAGAAAAAAAAGATAAGAAAACATAGAGTCTTTAAGTAAATGTGGTCACACATCATTTAGTTGCACAGCTGTTCTATTTTATAATAAAATCAATTAGAAATCTAATCCCAACCCTCACGCCCCATGATCATAACATCTTGCTCATACCAACACAGGTACACATAAATTACTGCATGCAAGCATTTAAGCAAACAGCCTTAATGTGATTATCAATCAATTCCTATATTTGCGTTTGAGGAGATGAATCAGAGCGGTTACACCACAGCACACCAGCAGTCACATCAATCATTTACAAGCAGCACAATCAATTCTCTCTACACCTCCTTTGCTCACAAATCGCAAAGGGAGATTGGACAAGTCCAATAGCTTCACACAGAAATAGATGTGTATTTCATTCAGATGAGAGCTAAAATACAAAGTGAAGGAACTAATTGACCCTGACACATGGGGAATGTAGAAATGAGCTATTGATCGTCACATATCAGGTAGGAGTGGTCAGGCTTCATATATATATATATATATATATATATATATATATATATATATATATATATATATATATATATATATATATATATATAGGCTTTCCTTAAACCAACCTATAAAAACAGATAAACCATATATATATATATATTATATATATATAATGGCCTTATATATATATATATATATATATATATATATATATATATATATATATATATATATATGTTTATATGTATATGTGTAGTGTATGTGTATTGTAGTATATATATATATATATGTAATAAATAAGGAATTAACTAACATATAATCCAAGTATCATACTCTGTGAAAAACATGTCCATTAGACAGTGTATATGATGTACCCTATATTTTTTTGAGCATATATATTTATATATATATATAATAGCCATTATATATATATGCATATATACATACACATATGTCATATATATATTGTGTGGTGTGACATATATATATATTATATATATATATGTGTGTGTGTGCATATATATATATATATACATATATATACATATGTATATACATATATATATATATATATATATATATATATATATATATATATATATATATATAATATATATATCATATATATATATATATATATATATATATGTGTGTAAAGTGGCAGAGTGGGAGCGTCAAAAAGCCTTTGCCATCTTAGCTTCCTTGTGCTCCTCCCGAGTCGCCACCTCTTCATGCTCCTCCCGAGTCGCCGTCTCCTCGTCGTAATCCCGAGTCACCGTCTCCTCGTGGTCCTCCCGAGTCACCGCCTCTTCATGCTCCTCCCGAGTCACCGCCCCCTCGTGCTCCTCCCGAGTCGCCATCTCCTCGTGGTCCTCCCGAGTCCCCGCCTCTTCGTGTCCTCCCGAGTCGCCGCCTCTCCGTGCTCTTCCCGAGTCACCGCCTCTTCGTGCTCCTCCCGAGTCGCCGCCTCTTCGTGCTCCTCCCGAGTCACCGTCTCCTTGTCGTAATCCCGAGTTGCCGCCTCTTCGTGGTCCTCCCGAGTCGCCGCCTCTTCGTGGTCCTCCCGAGTCGCTGCCTCCTCGTGCTCCTCCCGAGTCGCCGCCTCTTCTTACTCCTCCCGAGTCGCCGTCTCCTCGTGCTCCTCCCGAGTCGCCGCCTCCTAGTGGTCCTCCCGAGTCTCCTCGTGCTCCTCCCGAGTCGCTGCCTCTTCGTGCTCCTCCCGAGTCCCCTCTTCCTGTCGTCAATCCCGAGTCGCCGCTCTCCTTCGTGGTCCTCCCGAGTCGCTGCCTCCTCGTGCTCCTCTCGAGTCACCGCCTCGTTGTGCTCCTTCCGAGTCACCTCCTCTTCGTGCTCCTCCCGAGTCACCGTCTCCTTGTCGTAATCCCGAGTCGCCGCCTCTTCGTGGTCCTCCCGAGTCGCCGCCTCTTTGTGGTCCTCCCGAGTCGCCGCCTCTTTGTGGTCCTCCCGAGTCGCTGCCTCCTCGTGCTCCTCCCGAGTCGTCGCCTCTTCTTACTCCTCCCGAGTCGCCGTCTCCCCGTGCTTTTTCCGAGTCGCTGTCTCCTAGTGGTCCTCCCGAGTCTCCTCGTGCTCCTCCCGAGTTGCTGCCATGTGGCGGCACCAGAGTGCCAGTCACCCTGTACTCGCACTCTGCACAGCAGCCTGCTCAAACACCTTTCTCATCTGGGACGAGATTGCCTCAAACACTCGATCTCTATGGAACAAAGCACTAAACACCAGCGGCTGGTTGGTGGTTGGCGTTGCTACGGAGATCCCCGTACCTGAACCGGGCAGGAATGATATAACCATTCTCTGGAAGTCTCTGATATCTCTCAATTTGATGACTGTATTGATCTTATTCAATGAGTTCCAAAAGCACAGGTAGTTTTCTGTCAGGTAGAGGACTCCATGATTGATGTATTGTAAGATCTTCTTCTGTCTCTGTTAAGCAGACAGCAGCGCCAGCCGCTCTTATGCTCTGCCAGAGGTTGCTCACCCTCGGAAGGCTAAAAATCTCATGAAAAGGCCTTTTCTTTCTCCTGAAAATGAATCGGTTGCCACGTTCTCTGAGGGCATTAAGCTGAGTAGCACCAAAAATGCTCAGTCGGGCCCTTGCTGTGGCAAACCGACTGCTCAGTGTGGGGTGTGTGTCGTTGTTCTTCTGCAGCTGTGGGTCGGTGGGTAAACTGATCCAGATAATGTAGGGGGTGTCATAGTACTGCCTTAGCTTGGGGTAACTGTTAAAGATGAAGTCAACAATGAAGACCTTGATACCGGCAGAAAGAACTACGATGGATCCCAGCAGCTGATAAGGTAGCAGGCTTGTGGCGAAAAAGAGCAACCACAGTAAAATGTAGAACTTTATGGTGGACTTTGGATGGACCCACATGAACAGATTTTTTCCCTTCTCAAGGATGTCGGCCATCAGTCCAAAAAGCTTCTGAGCTTTCTGAGCAACCTCGATAACCAGGTGGAACTTCTCTTTATTGTCAGGTCTTGTTTTGGAGGATCCAATGGCTCAGACAGTTCCGGTATGATGCTCCACTGGATCCTCCAGCCTATGGAGATGAAATAATTAAGGGAGAGGCGGAGAATTACCAGGAAGAGGAACGTGGGGATGGTCCAGCCATACCAAGCTATGTACATGTACGCAATGAACCAAATGGCAGACATGTGAGCAGAGGTCCAGTTTAACAGCGCAGTCAGGTTGTTAAAGAAGTACGTCACAGGTATTAAATCTCGTTCCAGGCGTCTCATGTTTTCAGTCAGCTTCTTGTGATTTAGTGGCCCTCTGTTCAACTTTCGTCTCCTCTTCCTGGGAGTGCAGGTCTTCTAAAAAATGTCCAAAGCGATGGTAGAACCACTTCAAACATCTGCTCCAGAGAGTCTCTTTTTCTCTCGTTTGAGGACGTAGATGTGGTGGTCGTGTCTGAGGTGACTCAGATGAATAATCTTCTCTGGGATGTTCCAGCTCAATACGTCTGTGGCGTTCTTTCTGCAGTTCCCATCGCAGTGATTTGATGTACTTCTCATCATGCTTAACCTTCTTCTTCAAGTACTGTTTTTCTTGCAAGGTGGCTTGAAGAAGTTCTTTGATCTCATTGACATCCATCTCTGGTTCTTGGAGACCTGCGTGAGACGGTCCAGGAACAGCCTGGTCTTCCATCTCCTGTTCTGAATCCGATCCCAACAGCTTTTCGTACTCTCTGTCCCAAAAGTGTACTTTCGTCAACTCATCATCGCTGGAGTCGGTGTTCATTGAGTTTGACGATCGAAGGCACCGAAAATTAGTCACGTCAAAACAATTCGTCATGTTTGCTGCTGTCGATTCACTTCTCTGTCAGAACTTTGTGGGCTCAATGTTGGCGCGCAAGACATGAAAGCTTTAGAACTTCTTTGATCTATTGTGATGTACATGATGTCTTCTATGACCTCATCAGTGAGCTCACTGGACTTCTGAGGCAAGGTCTTGCTTCTGATCGTTGCTATGGAAACGATCAGATCGGTTCTGCATGAGTCAAGCTGAAATAATGACTAAACACTTAAATAATAAGTAATACTTTTTATTTATTTAACATGAAGAGATTGACAATAGATTTCTCTTGAAGTTTTGCGTTTGTGGTTTTCCGTAATATAAAAACTAAAAGTTTTTATATTATACTTTGTCTTTCCACATATTTTCAAACATGGAAAAAACTAAGAGTTAATATCAAACTATTCCAGAATTTTCCAGACTCTGTAAAAACCCTGAGGATGGCAAAAAAAAGGATGCAAACACAAAGAAATGCAGAGGCCGACAACAAAAGGGCAAAATGAGGCTGGCTGGCAAATATCCACCCAAACTTCAAAAACTGGACTTTTTCATCTCCGTCTCCCTCGTTGCCTGCAGCAGGTTCCAGACTGCCTCATCAATATTAGATGCTAGCCCTTTAGACAGTACAGGCTTGGAGCAGATATGTGTTCCAACTGTGAATCTTGCTTTTTGTTCTGTCAAAATGCAGATTTTTCCCTTTTGATCCTGATTAACTAGGAATTAAAAAGATCTCTACTGTGATCTGAACAGCCTAGTCGAAAAGTGACGGGTTCGTTCAGTGACACCTGTCTTGATGAATCTTAGTGATGCTGTCTTGCAAAACAAAACACCAGGTGAGCATGTCTGTGAGACACACCCTGACAGCACAGAGACTTGATGTTCAGACAGGTGAACCTGACAGCTCAGATAGAAAACCCAAAACGACAGTGTGGGGACACACCTGACTGCATTCACTGTTACTGAATATTGCGAAGAGACAAGCGAACACTTAGCTGTGAACATCAGTGTCTCTGCCAGTGTGTGTGTGCGATGTTCTTTTATGCAAGATAGCCTCTTAAAAGAGAAAGAAAATCAGGAGCATCGAGTCTATTTATAGTCCTAGTAGCCAAGATACCAAGACTGTCTCCACAACAACTCCCTGGCTGGTGCTTCCAACAGATGTGAATGAGTTTAAGGGCACATGTTTGATTCTGCGCCTCAAAAAAAGACTGCAGGGATCTGAATCTACAACATCAATCAGTGTCTTTGTCAGACTGTGATAAATTGCAGATAGTCTCCAGACTTCAGTTTTAATTCTGAGAAAGAAAACAATCCCAGAAGACATTCATCTTCAACAGAAGAAGGAAACCCAAAATTTATTTCTTCCGTTCATCAGATTTTACATTTTTCCACTTTGCACTCCAGAGGTCTCACTGTTTAACCTTTCTTTGAGGCCTACTATTTCCCACACTGTGCTTCTGTAGCCAAAACTTCAAAATGATGTAGCAAAAAACACAAACACATTTAAAGCGCAATAATCATCAAAGGTCAAGATTTCCTAGCATAGGAAATCTTAAAAACATAAAGCATACATAACCCACAACCACAACTGTTCTTAAAAACAAATTCATCATTTTGATGCTTCCTACAGACGTAACGTTCAGTGGCATAGTAAACTCAGGAAGAATCGCATTGTTTTGTCTCTTAAGTAGCAATTATAGCTAGTTTGAGTCACGTAACACGTCGTTATCACCTCTGACATGTAAATTTGTCAACAATAACAATATATTTAATATCACTTGGACTGACAAATATTTATTTGACTCTCCATTTCAAATTCAAAACCACTGTTCTAAAGAGCGTGTGGCAGTGTTTAAACTTTAGTCTTTAATGGTATTCTCTGTCACTGTAACTGTTACATCACTAAACAAATTGATTTCAAATTCTAAGCCTTTTTTTTCCAAAGTGTTGGAGGAAAATTGCTGACACATTGTTTGCTAGTGTGACCATAGCTTAAAAAGGTGTACTTTCAAAAATTGCTGCCACTGAGTGGAAAATATTTGTTTAACTACACTGATCTGTTCCAGTGATGTTGTGGGATACTGCTAAAATCTCCTGTAAAACATTTCAAAGACTGACTCCACCTTACCCCAAGCAGGTCTGAAGTTCTCTTTAGTGCTCCTTTGTCCACATAGATGCAGTGGCTTTCCATGACTGAAATGCAACACACATGTTCTGACACTCAATACTTAAAAATAGGTGTAATAATTAGACAATAAGGCTTTCCACTGGTAATAATAGTCTCATAATTTTATATAAATCTTACTAATATAGAGATTAGAACAAAAAGTAATAAAAATGTATCTTTAGTCAAGATTCTGTTGCTTTTGCAGGAACCAACAATGGTGTTTACCAGCAAGAACAGTGATCATTCTCAGCTCTATTTCTGAGTAGAGTTCCCACAAGCCATGGCTCTGAAAATTCAATCAGCCAGGCAGGTTAATAGTGTCATTTCACACATAGTTAATTAAAGGCGTGTGTACAGCCAACCTGTAGTTTAGAGCATAAGGCCAGATTAAGGTCAAAGAGCCAGTAGAGACTTGAGATGATATGAGAAACCTAAATAAAAGAAAGCAGACAGGTGAATAGAGTAAGATAGCTGACAAGAGAAACAATAATACTCAATATTATGGTGTTTTTGTGAATTTACATCCGTAAAAACATCACGTAATGGTGTGGAAATTGAAAGAGGAACACTCACCTTAATTAACACAACACTCATTTAAAACTACATCTCATTAACCAGCCAAAATTAGGTTGTTGTGTTAATCTAAAGAGCAGAAGGGCAAAAGGGGAACACATTCTCCACATTAAGTATACATAAAAACACTTTAAAAAGAACATCGTAATGTTGCATACACTTTTTAGTTGACGTTTATGTGAGAACATAAAAAAAAACCTAATTGGATTAGAAACAGTTATTCTAAATCAAAGGCAGAAAGAAGGACCACATTTTTTTCTCTATCTGCTTTAAAATGGTTTTATTCTAGTTATTTATTAGTTTGGTAAAAAGGCCATTATGTCTGTGTGTCGCTACCTAAATAACTCTCCAATTCAATCAAGCTCTGGGATAATTAAACCTAAACTGAAAAACATACCAGCATTCCCTAAATGCTTCATGAGGTTGTTCTTTAAAATTCAGAATCTACACTCTGGTTTCAGTAAACTCAATAAACTTACTAAAACATGAATCTTTTGTATTTGTTGTCCCTCTGTAAAGGACATTTTTGTTGTTCTAGGACCTCTGCAATGCTCTGATACATTTAAGTTTTTATGTTTGTCTTTTTCCCTGCCAGATGATCCATAATTAACTGTAAAGAATAGAGTCAGTATGTTTTTCAGGTTAGCTAAAGTCACTTTGACTTTCAGATCCCTCATAAATCCAAAAAGTTTGATTTATCTTGATCCAAATGTTACACTTTAAGACATTTTAGTGATAAGTACTGACTGTGAATGGAAACATGGCATAAACAAGAAGCCTCTGACAGTTCCAGAAGTACGGTGCAGTAATTTTCAACCACTTGCTGTGTTCAAAAGCTAATTAAATGACATTTGGCTAACCTTGTCAGGACTCAGGGAGGGTTTTGCACGTGGCTTTTTGCAATGTTTGTTAAGCAGGTCTCTGAAGCAGGAGGAGGGATCAGTGGGATCCAGCAGCCACCCTGAAACCTGTGGATCTTGGATCTGACAACCTGCCACTGCAAACAGTAATAAGAAAGCACAAAGAAAAGAACATCACACAGCATAGCCCAATATGAAAAGAGACTGGTAGAATTAACTGAATAGAGCTCATCTGGAAAAGGTTGACTGTGTGTGTTTGGAAAACTATTGCAGAAACAATCTGAGTTGGTTCCATTCAAAGAAAGCAAATTGTATTATGAAGCCATAATAACATATATTTTTTTAAGTATGTGACTTCATTTAATTTACATTGAAAAAACCAATGTCACAAGTATGCTTGGACAAAAATCAGTTAAGTAAAAATGAATAAGAACATTTTAAAAAACAGGAGTGTACAAAAACAAAATCTTTTAAATAAAAAAAACTGCTATAAAATAGGAAACTACCAAGAAAAGCAAAAGACAAATAAATAACTTCATCTGTCTACTATAATGTAAGCAGCTGCTTGTATTTGTTTAAACTTTGACTTCAACTAGTCATCCTCCTATAGCTCAAATCTCTGTGTAGGAGTACAAGATATGCTCCTTATAAGGTACGCTCAGAAGTAAATATGTCACTTAAAAGCTCAAGTTAATTTTTTCTGAAAATTCCACCAAACAACATAAACTTTAATAAGAATAATAAGATGCACAATGATTCTTGAAGGCAGCTGAAGCTGAAAATAAACCCACAAATTGTGGTGTGAGAAGAGTGTGAAGATGCGTCAGCTCAAGAGCTATACCTTGTTTCCAGCTTAGATCCTGTTTGTATAACAACAGAACTGTACGAAGAAAGTCCTTGGCTTTATAGCAAACCACCAGTTTTGACCTTGACAGCACACATAGTACCATATCTCTGTGGCACACAACAATTTTAAAGACACCTTTAGGACTTCAGCGTGTTTATGAAAGATGTAAAATGAATCTCGATTTACAGTGAAGCTCTTTGTCGTATAAAGGTCTCTCTTACACAGACAGACCTGGTAAAAGGCTGCTGACTGTGCTGAAGTTGCTGTTGTGCCCATGGAGGGTTGTGCTCTAGTTTTAAGTAGACCAGGCTGTCATTCGGCCCCAGTGACCAACAAGGTGTGGCACAGCAAAGATCATTCTTCATCAGCACAAGGAGGCCACACACTGCTGGAGCGAGCTTCTATGTCAGGAATCAGAAAAGAACATGTTAAACAGAACAGCAGGCATGTGTCAAAAAGGCTTTAAACCAAATTATTGTACTGGTAAGACCAGGTGTTTAACATTTAAAAACAAGTAGTAAATACTAAGATTTCCTATTTGAGGTATTTTAAAGCAGTATTACTGGCAGATTTAATTTTTCTTCTTCTAGATGGTTGACTGATGAAGAAAACAACCCCTCTGGGGATTTTACTAACTTTCAAGTTGGAAAAATTAACAGAACAGTCCCTCTCCCTGAAGTTGGAATTTACAAGTGGAAATCAAATTTAACTGCCTTTTTATTTATGAATTTACCTTATCCATTTGTTTAAAGAAAATCTTTAAGTTTAACACGTAACTGTGGTGATTAAAGTTACCAAAATGCAGAAAAATGCACTTTAATTAGACTGTATTAACAGCAGTTACCATGGCTGCTTTAATACATTGACTCGTGTTGAATTTACCCAAATAGAGCAAAGAACTCAAGCCAATTATCTGTAACCAGGACCAGTGACCTATCTTGCAATCTCAGTGTACAGGTGAGTCCACTCACCTGTTCACGATCTAATTGAGTTTCTCCATCCTGAAACATCATTGTTAGCACCACCACCTCAGCCTGTCCAGCCTGCTTCAGCATCTGCACTCTCTCCTCTGGGTTCAGCCTCCCAGAATCTTTTATTCTGCCATCGGATGACAGGCTTGTAGGGTGTAAGCCAGCTTTGGAGTGAGTTTGTAGTTCACTAGTCCTAACTATGTCAGGAATGCCTTTTAGACCGTCGATGGCTGGATCGATCCTCAATTTGGCCAACCTGTGTTTGCATAGTTTGGCAAAGAGCTTCTGTTTGGGCGCAATCTTTCCCATTTCATTGGAGGATTTTTCCAGTTTGCTCTGATTGATGGGCTGAGTTTGCTCCAGAACATATGGTTGTGTAGGAATTTTAAACCTGACATCTTTCTTGGGAGGGATTTTAAACTGCTGTTCTTCTGATGATGTTGGCCATCCAGAAATGGGTGGTTGAAGTCTGATTTTCTTCACCTCGCTGATGTCTCCTTCCACCACTGCCCGTGGTGAGGAACGCGGCAGTTCCCACTTTGCAGGGAGACTTTTTTTGTGGCTCTTCAGGGGTAGATTTACACATTGATGCTGGATAACATCACATTTTCTTTTTTGGGGGAAGGATGGAGCGAGGGGAGGATGATGTGAGTGAATCCCAGAAGTCTGTTGTTTTGTGTATAATTCTTTGTCAAGTGATGTTTTATTTGTGATCGAGTCCTGGGGCAAGGAGGAGTTTTGTGACCTTTCGAGGATCAGGACCACGTCTGATTTTCTGTTGGTCTTCACCAAAGATGAGCAGAAATCAGTAAAAGAAAGCAAAGCACAAAAACCTAAAATCAGAGGGACTGTTTATGAAGATCTTATATGATGTTGTACAAAGAATATCCACAAAGAATAACATGAATAAAGACAATTTAGAGATGCACATATAGTACTTTGCAAAAATATGAAAACTGTTGGAACCTGTTCACATTTTATTAAGTCACAACCACAAATGTTAATATACTTGATGCACAAAAACAGCATATCACAGTGAAATGGGAGTAAATTGTCCTTGCCTTTCAATAATTTTTAACAAATAATCACAAAAAAAGCATATTTGCATTCATCCTGAAATAGATAAAATGCAGTGTCATCCACTGACTAAGAAAGGGCAAAAAATAAATGTGGGACTCAGCCCTCAGCACTGCTTCCCAGACTAGAAGTCAGACAGCGGAGATGTTGTTCGTCTGAGAAGTCTGCCTGAAGCTGGGACAGGGTCACGGTGTCACCTTCATACACAACACCAAACCCCATCTGTTCCCACATTTCTCTTATTTTTTCAGGAAAAGTTTGTTTTTCCTGTTTTGTTAGTTAAATTACATGATTCAATATTGTGATTACTGCACCAGTCAGAAGTTAATTACATGAGCTTCCTGATAATAAATTACAATTAATTATTCATATAAAGTCTCTAAAATTCTCTAAGAGACATAAAAGAGATGTGAAGACTTTCAGAGAGTATAATGAGTAACTGGATGAAGGTGCAAAATTCTGTACAGTTGTCAGCAAAGTGTTCAGTGGACAGGCATTCCTGTGAATCAGCTCCCTTAGGAGAATCTTCCTGATTTCCTTGTAAACACAGCCCGTTTTCCTGCTGACAAAGTTATGAACCTCCCTCGGGTGCCGTGCTACAAGATATAGATAGAAAACCATGGCCTGGCCTGCCCATAGGCAGGCCACGGCCTGTAGTCAAGCGCTAGGCAAACGGAGCTGTGAGAGAGTGAATGAGAGGGGAGAGAGAACATCCTCTGCTGATCGTAGCAATCCAGTATCGCCTTGCACCTCTTTCTGTAATCTCCTTCCTCTCTTCATCTTTTCCACGCACGCCCACATCTTCGACCCGCTGATTTATTTGTAAAGCCATAAGCCCCACCCTTTTGTTCACTTTGTAGTTCTTATCACAAAGGACAACAGCACCAATAACATCGGGACAGCGTTTTAAGAACTTTTGGTGAACTTTACAGCTTAGCAAAGAGCCTTCAGTTGTCTGTGTGCTGAAACACTTCCTCTACTTCCCAATTTCATGCAAGACAGATTAATTTGTCAGTGTGTGAAGACACAGAGACCTAATCCCCTGCTGAAAGCAGCGATTAAAATTAAGGACTTTTTGGATGCCTGCAATAACAGTAACAAGTGTCCCCAGAAAGAGGGATTAAGAGGCAGAGGTAGTGGTTGAGTAAGTCTCTATGAAAAACGTGAGGAAGTCCCAAATAAACTACTTTTTGTGTTATTTTCCTGGACAAAAAGTTTTCACTAGAAATTTCAGCACATGATTAAAAAAAACACCTTCATTTCATTTTGCATCGTCTCAAATTTCTGATTATATGCTGCTGTTTTGTTCCACTATGACTCACCTGCAGATCGCCGTGATGTTGCTGGTTGTCGGGATGATCGAGAGGTCTGAACTCTGACCTAAGCGGCTCGAAATCCAGGGAACGTGTTGGTACAAGACATCGCTCACCATACGAGCCCTCTGGAAGAAGGCAAGTGATAGCGTTTTTAAAAATCAGATCATCACTTTTCTTGCACACCGTGAATCAATAAATCTATTCTGTTGTGTAAGCGTATTTTTTAGTAAGCATGTACAAGGCCATAAAGACAGCCAAATGTGTCAGCACAGTGCGACAGAGGGAGCTCTGCCAGGATTATATCAACCTGCTTGCTGCTGACGGGGAATCTGTACATGAGTTTGTGTGTGTCCGTTGATTCAGCAGTGTCTGTGCATCTTAGGCTCAAGCTCCTTCATGCAACTGAAAACTGAGTGAGCACAACATTATGTCAAAGATGTCTCCCCAGCACTGACATGGCATTGCTGCCACTCAGCAGAATGGAAGATGGCGGAGTTGCACTGATGTTTGAGTTCAAATGTTTTTGTATTTCCCTACAACAACAACTCCCTCTAACTTTATTATTATTTCTAAAGCTGGTTAGCACTATTGCCTTAAAGTAAGATGGTACTGGTCCCAGTTTGAGCTTTTACAGCGTGTAGTTTGCATGTTATCATGCTACATACGTGGGTTGTCTCCTGGTACTCTCGCTTCCTCCCACAGTCCAAAAACACAATACAATACAGGATGAATAAGAAAAATTGATAAAGCACTCCTTAGTGTGCTATCGACTGCCTTCTTGTTTAGTTTGAAATGTAGAGCAAAATAAACTATGTGCTTCTTAATGTTCAATAAATTTTTAGTACATTTCTATTTGCTTCTATTTGTATAACAAATAATTGAAAACCAGCACTTCCTTTGAATTTTTTTGTTGTTTAAAAGCTACACATGTTTAAGTTTCTTTGTGTAAAGAGAATTTGAACAAATTTAAAGTATGTTTAAATTCTCTTTTGTTGGCACCAAAGTAAAAGCTTTTACTTTTCCCAGGGCTCCAGCACATTTTCCCTGTTACAATTTTGTACTTAGCAGGACTCATATTTCCAGAATCCTCAGTTCAATTTGAACAACAAACAAAAACTTCACTCTGAATTCATGACAATTTTTAAAAAGGTCAGTCTTTAAACACGGAACTAGCAAAAACCACAGATAAATTAATTGGATGGATGAACTTTTAAACAATGGTCTTGCTGATACTGTGTAAGAAGCAAAATTTTTCCATTTTTTGTTTTCCGTTCTTATCCAAACCTATACAATACAAAACAGAATTCAACACTTTTCCAAACTACACAGACTATATTCTACATTATTCACAGTCCAATGTAAAACTAGCCATAGTTTCTATAAGGCAGTAATATGAAATCAGTTTTCCTACTGTGGCATATAGAAGAATATTTTTATTCTGTTGAATTGGAGCTCAAAGTTGCATTTTTAAGATTCTTTTCCCTCCAAAAAAGTAGGTTCAAAACTTTAGCCATAGTATATAAATCCTTAATTCTTCCAGTGACTAATTGAACCAAACATTTTCTCAGTAGAATTTTTATGGTAATGTACCATATTTTTAATCTGTTGATGAAAGCATGCATTTATAGAAGGACTGTAGCACCCCCTGGTGGTGACCAGTGTATGTAAAATTGTTTAATACTCAGGAATAAATGGATGATTACTAGCATTGTCTGTTTAAGACAATGCTATTTCACCTGGTGTTATAGAAATATAAATACATAGAGGAAACTGGAAACAGAAAATTAGACAATAAATGACAAATAAGAACGCAAGAAAACTCACCTGCAGATTTCGGCCAAAGTCTGACTTCCTCTAACTTCTGTGCATCTGTATTTATTCTGTGTAAATCTGTGTCTTTAGTGGCAAAGCAGTTCAGCAATTTGTGTTCGATGTTTTCCTGACAGTCTGTTTCTGTCCTGCTTTCCACCGCCGCTGCTATGAGGCCAAACTGTTCCAGGTTGTGATCTCTGTTGTCCTCCAGGATAAATGTAGTGGCTTCAGACTGAACTAGTGGTCCCTCTGAGAGTCTCCTCTCCGCTGTATCAGCCACTGTCTGGCACATGTCTTTTGTTACAAAGTCAATGGGAGGCAAGTGCCCCCTTTTACTTTCAGTTGTGTTCAGCTCTGATTGCTGATGCTTATCTACACCACCAGCAGCCTCTTCTGAGATGTTAGACACACTCTCTATCCACTTTACTCTCCTGCCTGAAAGTTCAAGGTTCTCTGCCTCATTGGCACCAGCAACCCAGATAGCTTCGTCTTCATTATGTGTACTTGATGAGTTCACTGCCTCTTTACGTTCATCAGAGAAGGGTAATAGTGTGTGACAAGCTACAGAATGAGAATCAGGCTGCTCTTTTGTCGAGGGAAACGTTTCATCAGGGGCTTCGATGTCTTTGAATTGACTGAGCATGAAAGATGGCTTTAATATACCTGCAGATCTTCGGGAGAAAAACAACAATTAGCAAAGAAACTTGGGCATTGCAATTGTATGGTTCACTGTCTCTGCTTCTTACCTGTTGCAGGGGGGAGTTTGTTGATCAGACAGACAGTTTGGTAGTTGGAGAGAAAAGGAAAATGTGTCGTGTTGGTAGAAGGATGATTCTGTCTCCTGAGAGGATGACACCACCTGTCTGGAAAAGTGAGCAGGGGGTTCTGGGAACAATCTGTGGGAGTCTGTCTGGAAACGCTGATGATAGGGGAACGCCTGAGGAGTTTTCCTCTGAAGAGAGGCCTGAACATTGGCAGGAGTCTGATGACTCTGTGTCTCGTTGGTAGAGTTATAGTCACAGATGGGCCTGGATCACAGCAACACAGAATAATATTAGTAGGTGTTCTAACATTGTGCAATATCACCCTGAATAGGAGTATCCAGAGATTACTTACTTACACTTATCAACCCAGAACAGGGATTAAAACTTGGAACGCAGAAAAACTATCTTAGCAACTACTTTTTAGAGTAGTTGCTAAAAAGCAGCAACTACTTTTAGCAGTTGCTACTTTTTAGCAACTGCTGCTTTTTAGTAGGAGTTGCTACTAAAAAGAAGCAATTGCTCCTAAGTTGCTTTTTAGTAGCTGGTGTCCAGAGGTGGGCTCTGGACACCAGACTCTGGACACTAGAGTCCAGCTGTTTTTTTTTTATATCAGTATAAAAGCAGGTGTTCTGTGAAGGCCTCAGGTTGTTATATCTCAGAGATCTGTTCAATACATTATCTGAAAATGGAAAGAGAGGCACAGCTGCAAACTTACCAGGACCTGGCCCCAACAAAGACTTTCTATCAAAATTGATATTGGCCTTTATATAAAATGCTGTGTTTGAAAATACAGCACACCATCCCCACATGATGAAGCTTGATGATGTGGGAATGTTTTTCTTCTTAGTAGAGACTACAGAAAAAGGTTTTCCTTTCCAACAATAAAATTATCCTAACATCCAGTCAGAGATACAATGCAAAGGTATAAATCAAAGCATGTTAAAGTGTAAAAATGGAAAAGTCCAGACATAAACCCAGCTCAGACTATGTGACCAATCTTGAAATTTGTTGTATAGACACAAACGGTCTCTGTCCTCTCCAGTGATGATTGTGCTATGTCACAGACGAATGGGGGTAAATGATGGGCCAAGATGTGCAAAACTATTAAAAACATAGCCCAATAGCATGCAGCTATTTGTTGCAAATGGTAAATCTACCAGAAATGAGAAAAGAGGCTACAAATGTACACCACACTACTTCTTTTTACTCACAAAACATTTTGAAAATCTTTTTTCCTTCCACTTCACAGGAAGACACAACTTCATGTTGTTCTAGCAAGTAGAATCTAGGTTGATGACGCAGCAAAAAAAGAAAAAAAAAAAACTACCCATCATGACTGCAATATTTGAGCTCTGTTGACATTGGACACAGTATGAAAAGAGTTGATAGCTGTTATCGCTGAACTTTGGTCTAGCTAGGTATTTTATGGTTGATAATCAGTAATCTAATGGCCTCCAGTAGTTTATGTTACTCTGCTGAGTCATGGCCGGATTACCCAAAGGCCATCTTTTTAGAGAGGTGCAGACTAATAAACTATATTTATTGATAACTGTCAAGAGACACAATTTCATCTGACTTACCAACAGGAGAAATTGTCTTTACTTTCCAACTGACTGCAGCTGCTTGGAGTCCGTGACTCCACATGGGTGTAATTACACCTTTCCACTAACATAAAAACACAGCGTAAGCAAATCCAAATACATAACAGTTTATGCCTTGTATGTAGGTCAGAATAAGCAAAAGCATTTCTATACTGATTATTCAGTGCCTTGTTTCATCACAAACATCTACAAAATGTACAAATGGAATGATTTGTTAAATAATAGTAGTACTTAAAGTACTAGTAATCATATATAGGCTAAAACATCAAACAAAGTTATGGCAGGGACTCGAAATGGATATAAAATGTTATTTGCACACCAACGTAATGCTTATTTCTACTCTGACTGACTTTGTCTGCGACTGCTGGAGGAGTGCAGACTGGACCTGCACTGATCCTGATTCTCGGCCCGTAGAGCTGCCAGGATCTTCAGGGCCGCCCGGGAGAGTGGACCAGCGTACAACCTGCAACTCGACTCCTCCATCTCCTCCCTAACACAGTGTGTGCTTCCTGTTGGTCTTTGGCTCTAGCTTTTGCAGGGCAAAAAGGACAAGAAATACATTTCAGTTCTGCACAGACCTGGTCTAAAGTAGAATTTCACAGAGATAAAAAAAAATATGTGGGAACAAAATTATAATATTAACACTCCATGTTGATTCAACTGAATTTTATTTAACAGATAAACACAAACAAGTAGAATAGGATGACAGGAAGATATGAATATGAAACAAAGTTGTTTTTTTTTAAGAAATACTGCAATATTTAAACAGAACTGCTCAATTTCCCCAAGTTAATCATTATGGCCTTCACAAAAGAACAGTGGTTCAAACTTCCAATAGTCATCCCTATCGTCTAAAGAGTAATAAATTCTTATTGTCGTAGCAGGAACAGAAGAGGAGCCTGAGAAAGGTCTTCATGGTTCCACTGCTTCATCTGTTTAGTGTCTTGTTCTCCAGACCTTCCACTACTTTCTGCAGAAGTCGTGTGTCCAAGTGGAAGAAGAGGTACAATTCCCTTTCCCGCCTGAACAGGGGATTGCGTTCTAGCTGAGAGCGCTTTGCTTTGACTTCTCCCAGGATTTCCTGCATCACTTGTTGTAGATTCTTCGACTGAGAATCAACTTCTACAAGTTTCAGTGTCAGTTCCTGTCGAGGGGGAGGAGAGCCATATGAGAAAGTAAAAGTACATAAACAAACTATTAAAGAAATTTGTTTTAGGTTTTTCACAAGTACTTTTCTAAACAAATGTTACACATTCACCACTTTACATGGGCTGTTAACTGACTAAGAGCTATTATTTTATTTGAAAACACAAAAAAAATTGTTTGAAAGTGTTTTTCTAGCTGCAAGTGTTCTTCATCCAGAAGGCAACATGCTCATGACTTGGCAGAAAATACTCTAAATGCAGCTCAGTAACACATGCCAACAAAACTGATGACTCACCATTACTAAGCAATACAATGTCCACGTTTCAAGGATGTTTGTTATCTACAAGTATGACAAACAGCTTGGTGCCTTAAAATCTTTTTGACATAGATCATAGATCTAGACCAACCCCAAGGTTGGTCCAGACAATAAAAAGTTGAACAATCAATTATTCAAGCTATAGCATTGCTACTATAGCTGGCAAACAAGACTGTGCTAAATTTTAATTACGGTTTAATTAACTAGTTAGTCATAACCAAACAATGATTCTAGGAGCAAATAAAAATGTCCTTCTTCCTCAGTAATTAATTATACCAATTAATTCAGAAACTTGGTGATATGTTCAGCAGAAATAACACAGATTTTCTCTATAGACTCCCTTACTATGCAGAACTTTATAACCCAAAGCGTGACACTGCATCACACAGGTGCCAATAAAAAGATTGGTGCTACCAGCTTCCCTCACCCAGAGTGGCCAATGATTGTAAAATGAACAGACTCACGTTAAGAGCTGGGAATAAAGCATGGCAGATCAAGAAAAGTGAAAGGAAAAACACCCACCTGTGCATTGGGACAGAGGGAGTCCTGGTCTGCGGTGGCCATTGGACGTACCTGCGGGCCTAAGAGCAACTGCTGAAGTTCAGTGTATGTGGCCCTGTGGAGCGCTTCGCAGTCACTGAACAGACGAGCAGCCATGTAATGCTGTTCACAGCGGGCAATGGCTACTGAGTCTCGGCTCAACTGGATGTTGGTCCTTAGGTTTTGGGCCGCTTGATCCAAACCTTCATATGTTCGAAAAGGCTCTGATCGACCACGGTCTGAGTCACGGTCAAGGATCTGAAGAAGTCTGAGAAGAAAAACCAACATACAAGAATGATATGTCACTTGTTAGTTGGCAAGTTGTGGTTAGCAAGAAAAATCTGTAGTTGAAGCAGCACAGAATTGCACAGGCTCGTACCAAATATGTTACCAAATGGTTATTTTTGCAACTACCAGAAGATGTGACTTAAAGAACAAAACTAAGTGAAACACTTACAAGCAAAATCCTGACATTTGAAACAAAAATTCCTGCTTAAAAGATGTTCTGAAGCAAATGTCAAAGGCAGAGACAGTAATCCACTCCTGAGGCAATTAGAAAATAAAACACACTTTTTGCTTAGTTTTGCTGAAATTCTCCATGGTTTTTCAATGTTTAATCCCAGTTTAGCAAGTAAAGACAGACATATCCAAACTATATTTCAAACTTTGGCCACTGATCCTTTTCTCTCTTAAACTGAAAAAGTCTTACCTGCATAAAGCAACATCCTGGGAGCTGATGATTGGGTTGGGTCTCGGGTTGATAGCCAGGTCTGGGTGAGCCAAGGACTCTATTCTCAGAGATGCTGCCTTGTCTTCCTCTGACAGCCTGCTATCAATTTCCATCAGTTGATTCTGGCAGCACTTCCACCTTCTCAACTCCAGCTCATGAGCCAATAGGAGCAAGTCAAAGGATGCTTTCTGACGAAGTAAATAGTCACGCACCTACGCGATGAGATCGATGTTAGTCAGTTATGAAATTGTGAAGCACATTTCTAGTGTCTCAAAATAGCAGAGGTTCAATTTATTTTGACAGGGAAGCTGATGATACAGTGGATAACATATGGCTAAATACGAGACAAAGCTTTCAGAACACCTGTTAGGAACTGCAAAAAGACTTTCAGACTGCAGTGAAGGTCCACATTCCAGCAGCACAAAGACTCTAAACATGCAACCAGAGTTAAAATCGAAAAGCTTAGATCAAAGCACATTCAATCTACTAGATCTAGATCTCAATATAATTGAGACTAAGTTGCCAGACTTGAAAACTGATGTTCAGAGGTACTCTCTACCCAATGAAGACTGGAACTGTTTTTGTAAAAAAAAAAAAAAAAAACACACAAAACAAAGATTTAAATTTCCAGATGTGAAAAGTTGGTAAAGATCTACTCCAAAGCATTTGAGGGGGAGCAAAAAGTGAATCCAGAAAATGTTAATACAACATACGAATTGTTTGATCCTTGTCCCACGAAGGGATTAGTAAGCATCGCATGAATCCTGATATGGTATTTCAGAGTATATTGATTCTCCCAAAGTGTTAAATAATGTGAAAGCGACTCACCTGGTCCTGCCTAGAAGTATAGTAGTTTTGCCTGGCAAGTTGCAGTGCCAGGTCTCCCCTCACCACAGGAACATTCAGCAGCCTGGCCGACTCTCTGAGAGCAGAAGGTACCGGTCCATTAAGCAGCGCTTCCAGCTCAGCCTCCACAGCTTGCAGCTCTTTCTTAGTAACGACATCACGCATGTGCAGGGAGGAAGAGGTTGAAATGCTCTATGAGGATGACAATAACAGACACAAAGGTATGTTTTAAAGACAAATCGGGATCAACAAAGTATTAATTTGTTCACAGCACATTGCATTAATTTATTTTACCTTTGTATGACGAGCCTTTTCTGAGAGCCAGTCCAAGCCAGCCTTTGCAGCCTTCTCTTCTGCCAAAGCCTGCATCAGCTGGTGCTCAGCCACAATATGCGACCACTGAAGTCGGGCCATTTCTGTCCTCCTGTGTTCAACCACGCGGCCTCCACTTGATCTACTTTTATAATCAGTATTCTTCTCTTTTTCATCTTCATAAGAGCTGAGGTCAAGGACCTGGAAGTGCTCTGAACATGATGTCTCGACAATGTCCGATATGCCATGAAAAAAATGCTTCTGAGTGAAGGCAGTGAGCGTTTTTGTGTTGAGCTCTTCCTGATTTAAGTAGGGATCCAAAGACAGCTGAGAGAGGAGAACTTTCGGCTTTTGAGAAATGGAGGGCTTGAACTGGTCGGCTTTTTGTGTAGCTTCTGGCTGAGGGAGGAATGATCCAAGCCTGCCAACCTCATCTGTTAGGTTTTGCAACACTGCGTTGGTCTCAGCATTCTCTGCTCCAACTGACGCAATAGCTTCCTTAAGCTTGCATGCAGCACAGTCCAGCTCAGCACCAAGTTGCAAGTCAACATCTGCATGGGATGTGGCTGCTACCTGCAGCTTGTTGTAGCGCCGCTGCTTTAACTCCTTCTCTTTACACAGCGCCTGAATTTCTGCCTCCAAGTCTTCTATAGCCAAATCCCCCTCCACCACAAACACAGAGGACGAAGAATGATGTCCCAAGATGTTTGTGCTGCTCCCATCAGAAGGCCCTGTGGTTTTGAGAACCTGCGCCAGGGATGTTTCATCCAGAATATGTTTGCCAGACTTCTGCAACTCCTGAAACGCAACCGCCTCCTCTGGGGTCAGAACGTTCCTTTGGTTGAGCGTGCGACAGACGAAGCGCAAGAAATGAAGGTTCTCCGGGGCGCAGTCGAACAGCCAATCAAACTCTGAAGCCTGCAGTGAAGCTGCACCAGGATATCCCAGACGGCCCAGGGCCTCCACAAAATGGGTACCGCTTAACATGTTTAACCTTACACTGGGCTGCTCAGTCATCCAGCAGCACAATGCATAACAAGAATAATGACAGTCAGAAAAGACATTGAAATAAATAAATGTATTAATGACCTTTTGAACTTAGATTAAGCACATGTTTATTAAAGATTAAATTAAGCTGATTAAGCAAAAGATGGCCAATTTTCATCTGCAGCCCACTGACTGGAGAGTATTTCCAAATTTTACATTCACTACCTATGAAGATTTAGTTCATGCTAAGTATTACTTTTGACTCTTTCGACTGTTTAATAATGACCATCAAAGTAGGTCACTAAAAATATACAAAATACATGATTTTACATCCTATGATAATTACCAGGTCTGATACTTTTGTAGAAGAAAATATAATTGAAACTTCACTAGATGCAAAGGCCAGTTAAGTCTGTCAGAGGTATAAAAAAATAAAATAAAATGTAGGAAAAGTTAGTGCGTCTTTGTATGTTGTTCATTTGACATGATCGGTATCATCGCGATAAGATGTGTAAATCAACTAGTCATCATTACATTAACGCAAGACGGCCAAACTGCTGTTCACGTGACGCAGTCGATTAAAACTGCGTTAGCACAAACACTGACGTCAAAACATACGTATAAATTTCCAAACGAAACATTTAAACATCAAATTATTCTACATTACGTGTCGTGAAAAATAAAAGTAACACCATGTATGATCAAATGAAAAGTCGTAACGCCGAGTTTAGCAACAAACCTTGGCAAATAGCTTGAAAGCTACAAAAAGAGACTGTAGGTGACTTGAACGTACTGCTATAATGAGTTTGACCCTTTGGTTCTGTTTGAACTCAATACTTACAGTTCGACTCAAAATGATCCAATTTTATCCGTTAAAAGTTTCAAAGATGTTGGCTTCCTCGCGCCAACTTTCCAAACTGAGCGTCATGACGTTTTGCGTCATACGTAAAAGGCTGACCTGCTTATTCAACCAATCACAGTTGCGTGGGGGAACGCTCGTGTTCCGCCCATTGCTGCAAATAAATACAGCGACTATCTGACTTGTATCACAACCTCTGCTTATTTAGCAGCTTTTCTGTAGGACTATAGCTACTACTAATTCGACTGGTAAGTCGGTAAAAACACTAAAACATGTACAGCGAAGTGTTTTTGTTTTTGCTTTTTTTTACTGAAGCATTTTTAAAGTCGCTTATGCTATCTTGTCACCTGTTAAATTTAGAATTCTCTACAAAATATAATTCGCAATATTTTGACGTAGAACCTGAAAAATAAGTGCTTAATATGGGTCTCTTGCTGTTTTTCACACCTATCTCAGTTTTTATTCTGTTAACTAACACGATTTTTATAATCCCTTTGAGTTTTTAATTTTTAACCAGGCAATAAACTACAACTACTTTTATGTGATCCTGCCTGATTGATCTCTCTCCTCAGCCCTTAGTAAGTCACCATGGTTCAGGCTAAGTCATGGGTTATGGTCAAGCATTTCGATGGCTTCCCAAAGAACAGCGACTTCCAGCTCAAGGTGGAGGAGCTACCTGAACCCAAAGATGGAGGCAAGAATAGGTCCCTCATTCTGTGTCTGCAGGACTGAAGAACGGCAACAAAAAAATTATTTGTATCCAAGGATGGTTATTTTAATAAAATGTGATCCATCTTGGTTTTGTTACAGAGGTTCTGATAGAAGCAGTATTTATCAGTGTGGATCCATACATGAGGTAATCCAGATCTGACAATATTACCAGTTATTACTAAATCACCTCTGAATAATTTAATTATCATGCATTAAGCCTGTATTTCTCTTTTATTCAGACCTTTCAGCAAACTCTACATGAAGGAAGGGGATGTTATGATCGGAACTCAAGTGGCAAAGTAAGGAAAACTTTCTTATAGTCGCAGAAAAGGCCTTTGTTGACAGATTTTAAATGTGTACATAAAAGAACTTTAAATTATGTTCACTTCCTATTTCAAGAATAGAATATTAGTTTTCCACATCCTATATATACAAAGTTTTTGATTCATGAACAGTAGGCATATTGTTCAGTAATGCTAATAAATGCTCCACATTTTGTCTCCCTGCAAGAGTTTTGCTTTTGCAAGAGTTTTTAGCAAAACTCTTGCAGGGATTTTTTTGCTTTCTCACAGGATTTTAAGGACTGTTTTACTTAAATATTCTTTCTTATGAATGCCTTTATGTATTAAAAAAAGGATATTTCTATTTATACATCTATGCCTGTCCCGAATTAACGCTTTGAACTTTCCACTTATGGTGCTTAACATGTGTAACAGGGTTGTTATCAGGTGAAGGAGGAGCGACTTGTAGTAAATTCCTTTGTTTGCAAGCCATTATGTGAGGCGGCATGAGTTCTGTGAAGGGGTCGCCTCGTATAAAAAAATATATAACCTTAGTGCATGCTGTGGACTTATTCAGGTAGTAGCAAATTATTCTATTCTCATCCATCTTGAACAAAAAATATGTTAAGTAAGCTAATTTCCAGCAGAGTCTAGCTGGTACTGGATTTACACATTTTTAGAAAAATGTTTTGATGATATTGCAGTTTTTATATTTATAGAAGTGTTTATATTCGATGCTGTTTATATTTTAAGTTACACATTTAAAATAAATAAAAGTTGATTATTACATTTCCAAACTTTTTAGGAAGCTGAACACAGTTTTCTATTCTTGGTAGGCAGTTTATTACCATGACATGTTTTTTTAATTTAACGCTATCCAACCTTGTAATCTGTAAAACAATAACTGCTCACACAGAAGAACATATCAGGGAATCTGTTCCATCTGTTATAGGATTATATTGACTGACCTTTAAGTCAACAATTCATAATACCCTTCTCTTTCTTGGAAATACTTCTTCTAAAGGTTTCCTCTGTTTAACAGTAGACATAGGAAGTGTGTACACCTCTGTGAAAATGTCGAATGATATAAATGACTTCAAAACATAAAATGACCTATATTCTGGCCAAACAAATCTGTTAAAAGGGGCAAATAATAAATCAATATAGCATGCAATATATTCGCACACACCTAAACTAATATGTATCTTGCTGAAGCGCTGTCTCATTCAATTCCAGCATTCAGTCCTCTTTGGTAGGAGTCTATCAACATCCCACATCTTGACTTGCCAGTACTTAATCACTCGACCTTAAAAAAGCTTTCCATATTGTTTTGAGTGCAGTCAGGTTGTTTGGGCCTCTAATTTCCACAACCATATTCGGGTGAGTCTGTGGATTTTCTGTTGGATTTACATCCGCTCTCTGGCTTGAAGATAAATAACCCCATGAGCGTCAAGCTGCCACCACCATATTTCAGTGTGTTGTTGCTTTTTTGTGTCAAGCATCCCCTTTTAGAACTTGGGTCACGATTCTAGGCTGCACGTATAGAGGCCATTATTTCTTGATGCAGACATCTAGGGGTCAACTCTGAATAAAAGCAACAAGTGGCACAAAGTCCTTTTGATCATTTGTAACCGAACAGCTGTAGAGTAGAGTGTCATCCAGATGAATAATGTCAGACTTTTTTCACTACTGCGTGTTGGTTCAGTCTGTTTTTTCCTTACTCTATTTTTGACTAACAAAAATGTACCCCATTAACTCAAACACACTTCCAACATAGTGTAGCTAGTACTGAATTGAACTAACTTGTAGTTTTAAATTGTACAATGTGAATAGATCTGAAGTCACTCTTCAATAACTGCTGGTTACTGTTGTTTGTAGATTAAGAATCTTAAGGTACTCTCATTCATACAGTTTATCTGTTTTTAAAAGTTTTAAAAACATGTTACATTTGTTGGCACTGCACTGAGTGAAGTTGCTTGCTAGAAAGCTGACTTCTTTTATATATATATATATATATATGTTTTTTCTTTTCTTTTTAATTTTTGCATAGGGTGATCCAAAGTAAAAACTCCGCATTTCTGTGGGAAGTCACGTTGTGAGTAGCTGTGGTTGGAAAACTCACGCCATAAGTGATGGGAAGGACCTCACTCTCCTCATGGCTGACTGGCCCAAGAACGTGCCAATGTCACTGGCTGTGGGTGCCATCGGCATGCCTGGGTAAGACGGGTGCTGGCTTCGTTACATTTGTTTCAAGGTAAACGGGTACAATGGAGTTACTTGATCTGACTACCAGGATTATAGTATTAAAATGGTAAACTCGAGTTCCACCAATCAGACTTTGCCTGGCCGATACCGATTTTTGGCTGATCCTCTCACCTGAATCTGTTTCGTAAACTTAAAAGCATTCATCGGAGCGCATGTTACTGGTGGATGTGTTTACATACCAAAAATGTTGGACGTTGGATCCCTGACGGATTGATTTGTCCATCTTTATTATACTAGTGTAGCAAAGTATCCAGCTGTGGCTGGCATAAAGACATAAAATAGAAGTTTCATTTTCAAATGGATAGTGATGCATTACAGCTTTAAGTTCAGGGAGTACACTTGCCATAAGTGCTAAAAACAAATAGAGAAAATAGATTATGTAATCTGCAACGCTTGATTGCAGCAAATAGAAATAAAGTTAACACGCCGTGGAGGTTAATGACGAACTTTTTTCTGAAAAAAAAAATTACAAGCTTCTATAAATCTGTTTTCCCATTCCCTCCTGAATGCAGACTGACAGCCCTGTACGGTGTTGAAGCCGTTTTGAAAGTGCAAAAAGGCGAGACTCTGCTGGTGAACGCCGCAGCCGGAGCTGTGGGCACCGTGGTGGGACAGATCGGCAAGATCCATGGCTGTAAGGTGGTGGGTTCAGCCGGGTCAGATGCCAAAGTGGCCTACCTGAAAGAGCTGGGCTTTGATGAGGCTTTCAACTACAAAACTGTCCCTTCCCTGGAGGAGGCGCTGAAGAAGGCTGCTCCTGAAGGATATGACTGCTTCTTTGAAAATGTAAGCTGATATAGCTCCAAATGTCTGTAAACTCATCCTGTTTGAAATCTTGTTTCTAACTTGTTATGGTTTTGTCATACTTCTAGGTTGGAGGTCAGTTTTCAACATTTGCCCTGCAGCAGATGAAGGAGTTTGGTAGAATAGCTGTGTGCGGAGGTATCTCCACGTACCACGACTCTGCGTACCAAACAGGTGTGTCCCTGTTAAAACTTCAAAAATATTCATGCCCTTTTAAAGCTTTTTTGTTTGTTTTTGTCTTACATCTATCCTAAACTTTAGTATGTTTTATTGGAATTTGATTAAACAGAGCAACAAAAAGCAGTGGATAAAAAGGTAACAAAACTGGTGTATATTTTTCAAATTGTTTAAAAAAAAAAGACTTAAGTGTGAAGTTCATAAGTATTTGGCCCTTTGACTCTGATACTTCTGAATAAAATTCTGTGAAAACAACAAGATTTTTCAAAGCCTTAGGGGTTTGATTAGTGAACAACCAGGATCATGGATCACAACAGACCAGAATAAGATGTTTCAATTGCAGGTTACCACAAGCCATGTACACTAGAGGGCGACCTGGACTTGCTAAAGTTCAACAAAAGCTGCATATTATGCAGAATCCAGCTCTTGTTTCAGCTTTATGATGTTGGATATATCTTTTCCAGGGCCATACCCTCTAACCACCATAAACTGGAAGCAGGTTAAGATAGAAGGCTTCATGCAAAGTAGGTGGCAGAGCGAGCATCCCCAGGGGCTCAAGAAACTGATGGGGTGGTACAAAGAGGTATTATTGCTTTTCGCTTTTCCCCGTGAATATTTAAGCCATGTGTCCTTCCATGCGAGCGTAATGTCTGCGCTGTGCCTCTGCAGGGGAAGCTGAAGAGTCGGGAGCATGTCACCAAAGGCTTTGAAAACATGCCAGCTGCTTTCATGGGGATGCTGCAGGGAGAAAACATCGGCAAGGCTATCGTCACTGTTTGATGCCTCACCAAGGGAGTGACCCTTTTACAGAACACACTCACAGTTTGACAGAGCAATAATAATTATTTACGATTACCTCAGAAATAAAATCACTACAAACAGCAGGCTATTAGTCATTAATTAGTTTTAAAATGTGAAAAATCTTCTTATATTATTGTGCCTTTATGTGCAGTGTGAATGTTATGTCGCTGCACTGACGTAATAATTATTCAATATGTATTTACTGCGAGGTTTTGTTTTGATTAATAAATGTTTTTTTCCAGTAGAATGTCCTGTGTGTAATAACTTTCTTCAGTGTCTGAATTGATGTAAAATACTGTCAGGAACAGGTGCCTGAAATATTTGCATGAGCCCCGTTACGCTTTTGTTGCAAACGGCTGCCCTTTGTTTGAACAATAAAAAAAACTGCACATTTGAATTTCATTGGGTTGGGGAGATGCTGAGGATCAGGCTCAGTGAAAACACGGGTTGTCCTTCAGGATTGATGTGAATATGAAATTGGCTCTCAGGGCCTTAGTATTCACATCCATGTAACTTTTTTGTTGAAATGTTACACATAACACCCCTTGTTTTGGGATTTATTTTTTAAAAAAGACCCAAAAATGTCAGGCACATCAGCAACTTTAAATAATTTGTTAAATAATTACAAAAAAAGAGCTTTCATGTTGTCATATTGTTCTTTTGCTCCATGGTGTAGTTTTGATGGTGAACATGCCAATTGGTGGTGCTTTTAAAGGAGCAAATGGGTCAAAAATGGGAACTCCAAGTGGTCTGTTAGACCAGTTGAGCTGCAGTAGCTTTTTGGTTAAGTCATTCCACACAGGCCAGTCCTCCCCACATCATTAATGAGCCTCGGTCATCTACCACCCAGCTCACCACCCTAACTTCCTTGGACAACTTTTGATAGATACTGAGCTCTGCAGATCAATAACCCTTTAAAAGCTGTAGATTTGGATATTATCTTGCCTGCCTGTTTTTCCTGTTCCTTGCACACCAACTTTGAGAACAAAATGTTGTTTTGCCGTTTAATAAGCAAACCCACTAACCGGTTCCACGATAAAGAGATAATCACTGTTTTTCAGTTCAACTGTCAGTAATCATAAATGTATACCTGTCCCTTTTGTATATGTTTACTTAAACTGTGGCGCACGCTAGACAGCGACAGTCATTGTGGTTTTAACTTTATGCTAACCGTCTCGCCACCGTCTTGAAGTGGAGCGCAGTCAGTGTACTACGTCATACGTAAGCTCTTTGGTTAAACTTTCGACCAATCAGGTTTCACGCTGGAATCGTTTTTCTCGCCCTCTCTTCTCGGGCCATTTAACGTCTCTCCTCTCTTCCACCACAAAGTTTCCCTGCTTAGTGAAGCTTTGTTTGGTGGCTGTCGAGCTGTTAGGTCTGATAAACTAAAGTTCTGACGGGTTTTACTGAAAGAAACTGAAATAAGGAAGTGCAGCAGCCCGACAGAGTGAGTGAACTTCTTTCATAGGTTTTCAAGTGTTTGCTTTTATGTGTTTCGACTAAATTAATGATAATTTAGTCTTTCTGGTCCTCCTGTTCATTTTGTATTTTGAATACAGTAATTATACAACCACGTTCCTCTTTTATTCTCACGTGATTTGAAAACAATGGCATCTTCCTGCTTTTTATAGGTATGTGCTTTTTATATCCACGTCTGGATACGTGTGGGCATGTTTTGTTTCAGACTCGCTCATTTTTATTGGAGCAACTACACCTGTCAACACTGACACCTGTCTTAACATGATTGTAATTAACTTCATAAGCAACAGAAATAGAGATTAAAAGATAGAAGCAAATGCTTCGGTACTTACCTTAAGATCTCTGCAATGCCATTCCTAATTTATTTACACTTTGCCTCTCAAAAGTCTGGTTTCTAATGATTTCAGAGTGGAGGGTTTTGTTTGCTGCTTTTCTATTGGTTTGTGTCCAGTTTTTGTACTTTACTTTGGTAATTTATTGTCCATAAGTTTATTGGCTTGAGAAATAAGAAGAAACGTTTTTAAAAAGCAGGCAGAAGGTGTCTGAAAGTGATGTATTCATAAGACATTTGCCCAAAGAGATGCATTTGCTAATAGTAATAATAATACTAACCCTTTTTCATCAATTCAACTGAAACCATGAAACCAAACTATGAAGTAAAAATGTTCCTGGTTTTCCATTATTTGTATACAGTTCTGGCTCACGTTGGAGGTTTTTATGCCTGATGATTTATAGGTTGGAGTTTTAAGGATTTTTAAAGTTGACCAAAAATACCCAACAAATCTCATAAAGTTTAGGCAGGTTGGGTGCTAACTAGAGCTCTCTACTTTTTTGGGATTCCTGTGCATTGTCTAAATAAAATGCATATATCTAGAACCCATGTAGGGCTCCTGATGTAGGTCTTAGCTTTGTGGGTTTTGAAAAGAGTAATTCTTGAGAAAGAAATCGAGGACCAAACCAAAAGTTGTCCTGTGTCAAATATATGTTGGTGACTGACATGTGCCATTATGCAACCCTTGGAATCCCATCTGAGACCAATTTTTGGTCATTTTCTGCTGATTGGGCTTTCACAAAAGAAAGGAAAAATATAGACCCTTATGTTGTGATTATGAGAGAAAATGTCTACTTTTTTTCCTTCGCTGAAATTAGTGCACTTGCGTAGGATGTGCTCAATAAAAATCTTTAGGTTTTCTGAAAGCTCTTCAGAAAACCTAAAGAATTGACCCCATTTTTCTTTTTTAAGCCTGACTCTTTGGAATTATACTTATAGAAATCAGGTGTAACTCAAAATGTTGCATATTTTCTTTATGCATTGTGATGTGGTAACTTTTGTTCTTTGTAGCACTAAATGTTTCGTAGCTGTGCCACACGTTCCTGCCTGTCTGATCACAACTGGCTGCTCGTTTTTTGCCTGCAGCCCTGAGTAAGTCACCATGGTTCAGGCTAAGTCATGGGTTATGGTCAAGCATTTCGATGGCTTCCCAAAGGACAGCGACTTCCAGCTCAAGGTGGAGGAGCTACCTGAACCCAAAGATGGAGGCAAGGAAACATTCTTTATTGACTTTGAATAAACGTAAAATGTATAATTCCTTGCAAAACTCTTCACTTTGAACTCGTTCACATTTTGTTCACTTTACTACCAAACTTTACTACTTTAAATTTGCACTCAGCATACATGGAGCTATTCTTAAAGGCCTCGGAGTTGTGTAAGAAAGCATCGGTCTTTATCTTAAATACCAACGAACACAGCAGGCAAGTCAAGGCCGAAGATATGGGGAAGGTTACAACAGCTTTACGTTATAAAATAATATCTTGTTTAGATCAAAGGACAGAGATATGTTCAGTTTATCATTTTGAAATGTGAAGAGTTTTGACACAGCTACAAAACAAATATCTGTTACTCATTCTATACAGTTCTGGCTCACATTGGAGGTTTTGGAGGTTGGAGACCTTTTTTTTAAAGGTCATGAGACCTTTAAAAAAAAGCGATAAGAAGACATTTGGACAAGATTTAGTTTGCTTACAGTCCATGTCGAGGACACAGAAAGTGCTCTGGCCAGATAGGGTGAACAAAAGTGAAGCATTTGGCTGACATGCAAAACGTTGTGGGTACTTATTTATTTTCAATAAATAAGATAGAGTTGTAAAAATGAGTTGTAAAAATGGCCGTAAGATGAATACATCTGATTTAGGAATACCGGCCAAACCCATTGTATGAACAAGGTTCATACAATGGGTTTGGCCGGTATGAACAACGTTCATACACTGGGATTACATAATTTACACATTAAGCAGTGCATAGTAAGCCCTACGTATTATCAATTGAAGACCATTTGATTTATGCTTTTAGTGACGGGGCTACAAGAATGAACGACTGGCAATATTTAAAATAGCCTTAATTTCCTTAATTTTGGTGTCATCGGCAATCAGCCAATACTTGCACGAGAAACCGAAAATCAGCCACTGTCCTCTTTGTTCTGCCGTGTGAGAAGACTGACTGAGACAGAAAACTGCAGTTGGTTTGCACCCCCAATTAAAAAAAATGATAAAAGGTTAGTCCTAGACCAGATCTGTTTGGCTCCAAGCCGATTGCCCATAACCTTTGGTTCCAAAACCAGAATGCTAATCCCACTTAGCTGCTTTGCAATGCTCTATTGTTTTATTTAAGAGTTCTATGGAGGAAGAAATCACACATCAGAGTGCCTGCAAAAGTTTTCACTTGTATGGGGGATCAGATTAGCAAATCACAATTGTGACACAAGATACACGTACTGACTTTCTAACATCAAAAAGTTTAGTCTGACCACCAATAAAATCGAAGACAATGGCCGTCTGTAGTAGTCACCATTTGTTAAGGGTGTGGAAGCAAGTTGAGCTGCGTGAATGAAAAGAAAACAACGTATGCCGATACAACACAAAAGACGGCAAAAACTACATTTGTCTTTCAGATTTCAATCTGATAGTACCACAATGAGGGATCATTGGCTTTATAAAAGGCACAAAAAAACCTCATAAAACATAGTTAAAGGCTGGGCAGTTGTTGTGTAACCTCTCACTGTAACTGAATAACAGTCACATTTCTGATGTGCAGGTTTGAGTCCTCTCTGCCTGAGCGCTTTCAGATGCTGCAGGCCGAATAAAATATGAACTTTACCAATAGCCATCACACCACATATTTCTCAGAATCAGACATGTTTGCCTTGAGTCAGACCCGTCTGTCCAAATATGACAGAGACAAAACAGCTACAGCAAAAAATAAATTAAAAAAAAAAATAACTGGGTGTGTGGTGGTCAGCCATTAGCTGAAAGAGAAACCGATTTTATCTACCGATCTTATCTATCTCCGCAAAGTCTGAAAATCAGCCAATGTCTTTTTTGCTCTACTGTGAGAAATGGCTGACTGACACACCAAAAAACTGCAGTCAACAAAAGTAAAAAAGCTGCATAAAGCTGACCCGAGAAGAGATCCATTTGGCCACAGTTAGCCGTTTTACAGTGCCTCATTGTTTTACTTAAGTTATCTGGAGGGAGAAGTCACTCCTGAGAGTGGCTGCAAAATGTCTCTTGCTTGTGGGATCGGTTCAGCAAATCACAGTTGTGTCACAGGCTGGGAAAGACACACATGTGGATTCTCTAACTTAAAAAGATTAAGCTGACCACGTGTGAAAGATAGAAAGACTTTCTAAAGGACACAAAACAACTGAAATTTAGATCCTGACAAAAATGAGTGCCTGGCAGACGTGACAGTCCCACCCACCGGGACACGTCTGCACATGTGCAGTTAACAATAGCTTCCCAACCGTTGCCAACTTAGCGACTTTTCAGACAAAAAAAAACAAAAAAAAAAAATCATCATGCTTTTTGAAGATCAGTGACTGGCCAGAAATCTGCAGTCTGTTCATTTCTGAGTTAAAACGCACACCACACTTTTCAGATTTGCCTTTCCTTCAGCTTCACCATTGAGAATGCTCTCATTTGTGTTTATTTGTTTATTTATTTATTAGGAAAATAACTGCTAAAGTGGTTACTAATCTTCCTAGGGTCCAACTAATAAAAACACAAAAATATTCCTTCATACAGAGGGCAGTTTCAGCATTAATAGATAATATGCATAAAATTAGTCAGACATAACATTTATAGATAACACACAAAAACCTGGACTTAAAAATAGCAAGTTCAGTGCTCTTTTAAAAAGTGTTTTTTGTTTGTTTTTTAAAACTTTTCCATTTTTACTTTAAAATGGAATACATTTCTGGAAAGTGTATTCCATTTTTCAAGAATAAAGAGACTTAATTATCTTTATTCTTGGAACAAATTCAATAGACAACAGATTTCTGTTACAAGTTCGTTTTTTCATAATTTGCAATTCCGTCTCGCAAGAGTATCTGATAAATACATTTTTTATGAAATGATTCAGGTTCTCTGTTGGTGTTGATCTGTCACATAAAATCCCAATAAAAATATGTCTCGGTTTGAGGTTGCAGCGTCACAAAATGTGAAAGGCTTTTAGGGCTTTGAATGTTCTCAAACTCTTTCTAAATAATCTTTCAACATCGATTTGTTTGTTTCTTTCAGAGGTGCTTGTGGAAGCAGTTTTTCTCAGTGTGGATCCATACATGAGGTGGGCTTTCTAGAGCAAACTTCCAGAATATTGCAAAACTGCTGTAACACTTGTTGCCTTTAAATCTAGACTTAAAACTCACCTGCTTGGAGTTGCTCATGAAGCATTATCGATTAAGAATTTAAAGATGGCACTTTACTAAATGCACTGTTTCAATTGTTGATTCAATGTTGCATGGCTTTGTGTCTCTGTGTTTTTATGATGTGAAGCACTTTCAAATGCCTCGTTGCTGAAATGTGCTGCACAAATAAAATTGTGCTGATTTTCACTTGCTTTAGAAACCAATCATGTTAAGACTTCAACAAATTGTAATGAAAGAGGTTCATTGCTTCTGGTGTCCGCAGGCCGTACAGCAGGTTCCGCATGAAGGAAGGGGACGTGATGATCGGAACTCAAGTGGCGAAGTAAGAAAAACGACCGCTGTCCCGCGCACCCACCGACAAAAACCTTCACGATGCACTTTGCATGTCTGATGCTTTCCAAAGCAGAACTTGGCCTGTACTTCTGGGTTATTACCAAAGCCTTTGGTTCAGTGTGAATCTGTAGCCCTAAACATTCTTGGCTGGGTCTTTGTAGATACAAATTTGTTGATGTTTCAATGATGACCCCCAGAGATAAAGCTCTAGGTAAAAGTAAAAAACGTTTTCAGTGAAATCCTGGCAAGATTATGTCTCGCATTTCCCACATTGTGAAGTTTTACCACAACATCTGCTGCATAGTTGAAGTTGCAGCCATAGCAGAAAACCCAATGGCTTTTCAGATGTGAGAGAAGTTAACCATTAAGTTCAAGATTCCACTGAGATTTAATAAATAAATCTCAGTGGAAATAAAATTCTACGAGAATTGTATTTATTTATTTATTTTTCATTTTGAGAATGTATAATCTTATTGTCGCAGGTTGAGGGAGTGGTGCATTGTTAAAAAAAAAAAAGAAGGGGAATAAAACAGAACTTCAACAGTTTTATTACATTGTATTTTGGTTATTTAAGTTGCACAACAATTTAAAATAAATAAATATGTTGCAGTTCATTGAAACTCTTCCTTGTAGTTTTCAAAATATTTTATATACAAGACCAGGCCACCAGGGGGAGCAGTAGTGAGCCACCGAATGTAACGTAAGACTGGGAACAGATATAGAATAGAAATGTTCTCCAAATGTAAGGACACAATAAGCAAAAGAAAGACAATGTCATGAAAAAATACCACATAGTTTTTCACCAACTCTGATTTCAAAGTTCAACATGGCTGCCTCACATGTAATAGTCTTATAGCTGTTTGACAATATAATTTGCTATAATGGTTGAAAGTACAAAGAAATGAATGCATTACTCTTTAGCTGAACTGGTAATGATAATTAGCCTGACTGCTGAACACATAGTTGAACAGAGCAGAACTAGATACCAGGTCCACACAGAGATGAACACGGTAAAATTTCATAAGTGGTTTAGAAAAAAAAAACATGCATCCCACATTTGCTTTTGTGGAATTTTTTTTTCTTAAATGTAATTATCCAAGCACCCAATGGTTTTTCTTACACCTGAAGAAAAAATTTGTCATGCGTGCATGACAGAGATGCATCTGTGTCATGCATGCATTTTGTTCCGCGACTGAATCGGAAATGTCACTGACAGGTAACTGTTTGTGTGCAGGGTGATTCACAGTAAAAACCCAGCATTTCCTGTGGGGAGCCACGTTGTGAGCCACAGTGGTTGGAGGAGCCACTCAGTCAGCGATGGGACAGACCTCATTCCCATCATGGCTGACTGGCCTTCAGACATTTCGCTGTCTCTGGCTCTGGGTACCATCGGCATGCCAGGGTAAGACAGGTCGCGTGTAGGCCTGCACAACATTACCATAACCACAGACTCAATACTGTAAAGAAGCGCAATAAGTATAATCTAAATATTCTAAACATTCACACTCTTTGTGCTATGAATTTGCTTGATTGATGCTTGTCGTTTCATGTTGCATAAAATGTTTTGGAAGATGAAGTGGTAAGTATTAAAATATCACAAGTCATGCTGTTTTTGTGAAATTTACCAACATTAGGCAAGGCATTATGCCATACTGCATGTCTTCCTGAAGAAACACTTTGCAGGTATACAGTAAATTTGAATATCATTCAAGAGTTTTAATTTTTTTCAATAATTCAGTTTGAAAAGTAACATGTGAATATTCTGATCACACATATAGTGAAATATAGTAAATGTTTCTTTCCATATTATTACTTTTTTCATAATTATGATTATGGCTTACACCTAGTGCACGTTTGCTTTGTAAAGCAAGTGAAAATCAAGAACATTTGGCAGCATTTCTTACCTCTTAATACACTGTGGCCTCAGCCTGACTTGGTATCAAGTTGTCATGTGTGATCGATGTGGAGAGTAACAAAACGCCACAAATATCACAAAAGGTCTTGCAAATATTCCTGACGTATTTCCGCAAAATCAGTGATTTTGATTGCAGAAAAATAATGAAATCCTAGAGGGATTGATCAAGCTATTTCTTAATATTTTAGCTGTGTTTTAGTAAATTTTATTGATACATTCTGGCACAACCAGCTATTTGAGAACAATCGTGATCTTGATGTGGCCCCGAAATGAGAATAACTTTGACAACCCTGACCTGAATTCAAAAGAGGCTTGAACTGGCGGGGGGGGCACGGGGGGACGGGAAATGGGAGTTGACTGTCTTTTATTTGTTTTTTCCTGCCTGCAGGCTGACGGCTCTGTATGGAATAGAGGAGGTTCTCGGACTGCAGAAGAACGAGACTCTGCTGGTGAACGCCGCGGCCGGAGCTGTGGGGAACGTGGTGGGACAGATCGCCAAGATCAAGGGCTGTAAGGTGGTGGGTTCAGCCGGGTCAGACGCCAAAGTGGCCTACCTGAAAGAGCTGGGCTTTGACGAGGTTTTCAACTACAAAACTGTCCCTTCCCTGGAGGAGGCGCTGAAGAAGGCTGCTCCTGAAGGATATGACTGTCTCTTTGAAAATGTAAGTGAGGTTTTGGTGTATAGAGTACCCAACCGTCATAGTCAAGAGTAGCACTACTTCAACACATTTTTACTCAAATAAAACTGTATTTGGTGAAAAGTCTACTCAAGCAGTAACTGATTAAGACGTCTGATTTAATTTTTTTTTTTAAATGTCATCAGGCAGACAGAAATATTAAGTCATGTTCAAATTCTGGTATTTTAAAGACCAAAATACCAAATTCAAGCAGAATATTTTTTTTTTCCAATATAAAATTTGAAGCTAATTCCTACAGTAGGTTATTTATACTCAGTGCATGTTGGGAAAGGGTAAAATGGTTCCAGGGACAATATGTGGTGTTTATGTGTATAAAAAAAAAAAAAAAAAAAAAGACATCAGACTCAGCAGATCCATGTAGAAAATAACAGCAGAACAACAAAAATTGTGTTCAAATACGTGTAACTGTGTTTGGTGCATTTCTGGCTAAAAATATGCCTGTTCTTCATTCAGTGAAGTTACTTCGAGTGGGTAGAGAAGTCAGACATTTTCCTCAGATAAGAGTAGTGATACTTTATAACTATTTCTCATGTAAAAGTAAAAAGTATGGTGTAAAACTACTCCCTAAAGTGCATCTTTTTTTTCTTTTTTATAAAGTTGCTCATGTAAACGTAACTTAGTGAATATACCTAGTTACTGCCCATCTCTGGAAACGATTAAGTTTTTGTCCAGTTTTTGTTCGTGACAAATTTACTTTTATTAGGTCGGAGGTTATTTTTCAACTGTCGCCCTTCCACAAATGAAGACCTTTGGAAGAATAGCCGTGTGTGGGAGCATCTCCACTTACAACGACGGCACACCTCAGACAGGTGTGTAATCTGTACATTGTTCAGATGACGATCTGAACAAGGTGGGAAGTCTCACGTTACCACCTGTAGGCAGGTAATGTAGGCAGAGTGCGGTTCTGACCCGATTTGTTTCAAATGGGACATTTCTCAGGGCCTTACCCGCACATGACGATGATCGTCAAGCAGCTCAAGATGGAGGGTTTCACACAAAACAGGTGGCAACACAAAAACCCCGAAAGCCTCAAGAGAATGATGGCCTGGCTAAAAGAGGTACGGTCATTATTTTAGTTGTTTTGACGCTGGATCACATTCAGATTCTGTTGTGTTTTGGGTGAACGTTTAAACTTGATGTCATTCTGCATCGACGTGATTAGATTAACATATTCATTCTGCCTCTGCAGGGGAAGCTGAAGTGCAGGGAGCACATCACAAAAGGATTCGAAAACATGCCAGCTGCTTTTATGGGGCTGCTGCGCGGAGACAACATCGGCAAGGCTGTTGTTACAGTGTGACCTCTTGCCAACAGGAGGCGCTGACGCATGAAGAAGGCAGATCGATGTCGATGAAGGGGGTTCGTAGTAAATTGTTAGTGTAGATTTCTTAGATATTTCTGTTAATGGGGCGATAAATGAGCTAGGGACTTTTAGTTTAGTCAAACATTCTTTGAGGAATCATTAAAGGATTAAATGTGAAACAGCGTATCAACCTGAACACCTGACACCGTGACCTTTGGGGGCTGCCGATATGGGTGCAACCCAGAGAGGCCCCACCCATTCTTGGGGTTATGCAACTTCTGCTAAGCCTCACTTCTCTAATCTTTTTGTACTTTGCCTCACTTGCAGAGAGCTGAGGTTTCCTATTGAGGTGTGAGCTAGCTGACTGTCCAGTCTGTGGCTTTGGTTTTCTTCTGCTTACTTCCTGTTTCTTAGTATACATGCGTCTATCATAGCTAAAGTTGTATGAAAAGTATTCTGGAGATCTGAAAAATGAGTGGTTCTGGAGAAAAGAAAGAAGAAATTAATTCAGTCCCATGCTAGACCAGCATGAAGTAGTGCTTATAAGACAAACCTGAAATGTAAGGGATACATTTGTATTCAGTCCTCCTGAGTCAAGACTTTGTAGAACCATCTTCTCCTGGTTCCACAGTACTTCTTTGCAAAATAGCTCAAGCACGGTCAGAATGGATGGAGATGATCTGTAAACGGTCATTTTTGATTGTTGCCACAGATTTGGAATAAGTTTGGACTTTAAACTATTGCAGTGTAATTCTGGCTGTGTGTCTCAGGCCATGTCTTACTAGAAAGTTAAACCTCCATCCTGCTTTGAAGTCTTTATGACCTCTAACCGATACCCCAGGCAACGCTAACATCACTACTTCATCCTGGTCTATCACAAAAACTAAAGAAAATGAATGTAGGTTTCTGGTGACAAAATGTTAGTCAGACATCAAGAGGCATGAATACCTTTAGGAAGCCTTAGTATCTTCACAACCTTACTTTACTATAAAAGTTTACTTTTGTACTTATAATAGGTTTCTAATGTTGGTTATATAGAATACAAACCTAATCATTTGTTGTAACGAAACACAAGAGGCACCAGAAATGTAAAGATGTTTACATACTCACAGCTTTGCAAATACTGTTGTTGATTTAACATGCACAGTGTATTGTTCTTGTCTTTAGTATTTCCTGCAAGCTTTAGTGTAAAAAATAAACGATTGTTTCTCCGAATTATTTTAGGGGGGGGAACAAATAAAATATGTTGTATTGTTGTGCTCTTTCTTGTTGTGACCTTGTTAATATTTTTGTCAAAGTCATTCTTGACCTTTTCCCAGTCGCATCTCATGCTTAAAGTCACTAAAGAAAATGCATATACCATGGATCGCAGTGAAGAAGATGTGGAGAACAAGCATTGATACCAAGAACTGGAAGTTCCTCCAAAACTAATGAAAGTACTGGTAAAATAAAACTGGTCAGAAAGCCTGCCAAGAGGAATAAAGCATCATATGTTTTTCTTACACTTTAAAGGCATAATGAATTTACTTTAAAGTTTTCTTTGAATAAAGTGCCTTTGAATGCATATCTGTTGTAAAAAGGTGCTAATTAAATAAAGCAAATTAAAATTAATTTTATTCCTGAAATTGATCCAAATAAGAGCAAAGGCAGTACTGAAAATATGCTGCTTTCTGCTTTAGATTGTTTTTTGTGCAACCCCGTCGTTTGCTTTTAGATCTATGATATGAGAGCTTAAGAAGGACGTGAAGAGTGACGGCGCGGGGGCACGTACATGTCACTTTGCGGCGTAACCATGGGCGACTTACCACAGCTCCGCTGAGTCGATCATTTACGGTAAACCGACAATTTGTCAAGTCATTATGACTTGTGCCCCTGGGTTCGCATCATTTTGCCGGTGCACGAATAAGCGCGCGGAGTGGGCGGAAATTGGACACGACACCTAAACCGTTTCGCATGCAAAACTACTCAAGATTCAGCTGTACGAGAAACGTCAGTAATGTACACGATATCAAAGAACTTCTAATAAATAAATAAATACAATTTCTTTATCTAATAAAGTCAGCCAATCGAATGTAAAAAAAAAAAAAAGGAAAGAAAAAAATTGAGCCTAGTTTCTTATGCTCTGTGGCCTATACCATGTCAGCGCTGAAGTGGCATTTGATTGTTCGTTTCCCTTTGTGGTTGACACAACCTTATGCCGAAATACTATTTAGATACAAACTCATCACTTCTGGCTGAACCTTGCGCCGGTGAACCAGAAAGGAGCAGTCATAGTACTGGCGCTGCTCCTTCTTACGTCTCCAAGTATGTAAAACTGAATTCAAGGATCCGTTCGTGTTCACTACACCATTGGTAATAGTTTTCAGAATAAAAGTAATCGTACGATGATTTAATTTACAATAAAACAAACGTATATAGAAATCGATATAAAATTAAAATACAATTCATTATATTACAAAGTTTCAATTCGGCTTCATTTCGGTGGAAAACTGTATTTTGCATCGGTTATTGAACTAAAGGCTTTTATTTTACTAACTGCTAAACTGACTTCCGCTACTGTTTCGACTAGCTTGTCTGAGGCTTTAAAAGACCTGGGCACGTTCACTGAAACGAAGATATTTTCGAAATCTTGAGGATATCTATTTCCGTTGAGGCACACATCTAAAGGCAGTTATCATGGTCCGGGAAGTGAAAGATTTAGTAAGTACTGACTTTGTCGGGCAGAGTCTCGATTTCACAGCTTTAATTCCCGTCATGTTTGCCGTCATTACTTTGGGTTTAGGGAGGAGAGAAACGCATCCATGCTTCTGCACTGGCGCCTCTTTTACTGCTCGAGTTCTCGTGATGCTTGATCCGTCATCGGGGCCTGTCTGTTTGGAGTTCACTTAGCTACGTTTATACTCAAGCTGTGTAGTTGTTAATAGCTTATAAACTCGTCACCGTGGTCCCAGCAGGTTACACGAGGCTTACTGGGTCGTGCGCGAGGCTGCTGGACTTTTACCGCGATTTAGCCCACGCCGCTGGTATGAAGTTGGCTTCCGATTCGTAGCTCTTGAATCCTGTGGTTAGCAAAAGGGCTATCTCATTGTATTTTTTAAATTTATTTAAACATTGCGTGCCTTTTTTCCCCCCTTCTTTCCACTTTAACATCGAACTAAATCGTCTCGGTTAATCCTGTATTCTTTTAATGTACGTTTAAAGTAGACCCTGCTATATTAGAGACGGCTATAGAGTTGAGTTGTCAAGCTTTTACTTATATACACATCCTAGTTATTGACGCGGACATGGTTTAAGGGAATTTGGAGGCTAAAATAAGCAGAATTAGTCCTTTAATTGTCTGCCAAATGAGAAGCCGTCTTAGCCCGAGCTGGTACACCGCCGCTGTCAACATGTGTTCAAAAGTATTGCTTGGACTTTGAGCCCGTCTGGTTTGCTGGCCGGAATCATTTGTTCATAAAAAGTAATATAAAGTTCAGGAGGAGACAAAACTCAAAAGTTGGGAGCTTGTGGAGCAGTTAAGCGTTAGGCTACGCCGCCGTTCACAGCAGGCCCAGGACGGAGGGTGGAGATACTGATGATACTGGAACAGCTCAAAAAAAAAATGCAGCTATCCGATATGGTGCAGAATTGTGACTCAATGATCAGACTGTTTAGCACAGTATCCAACAGTTATTGATTTCAGTGGATATTTTGAATCGTGGGACTGAGCACTATGACAAAATATGTTAAAGAAATGTAGATCTCTACTTTTAAAAACAGGCGAAAGGCTTAAAAGGGGGGGAAATTTTAAGTATCTTCCCAAACTGTTGTGCCTCGTCAAACTTTATACCCTTGGCATCAGCACAGGCAAGGGCATGCCAAAAATAAGAAACAGCACCCAAGAGTGCTGCAGAAACCCAAGAGTGTTGACTTCTTAAAAATGTTCTGTGTGTAATCTATTTCACAGGCAGACTTTGAGTCCATCCTGAAGGAGGCTGGAAACAAGCTGGTGGTGGTGGACTTCACGGCTACGTGGTGCGGCCCCTGCAAACAAATTGGCCCCGAGTTTGTTGTAAGTGGATGGGTTCTGAGTCTGAATATTTGTTTAAATGCAAAAATGTGTGTGCAGTATTATTAAGGAGGACAATTTGGCTCAAAATTAGGGCGGCCGTTGTAAAGTGAAGCTCTGCTAACAAGCAGCTCTGGATCAAATGTTTTGGATCTTTGCCCTCAGTGGCTCAAAGGGTGTGGCATCTGTTAGGAGAGGAAGCTTGTTGCTGTGGCAACCTTTTGTTTTGCTTTCCCCACCTTGAAGGGAAATGCTACACAGGAATATATGGTTACCTTGACCAAAGTTGATACCTTTTCATTTCAATGAAAAAACATTGATTTAATAACTTGTGTTCGATACCAAAATACTCTTAAAATCCTTTGTACATTTTTATTTTATTTTTTTAAATATTCAACCGGATTTCTTTCAGAAACTGTCGGAGCAGGCTGAAAACAAGGAGGTGGTTTTCTTAAAAGTGGACGTAGATGAGGCTGAAGTAAGTCTAATTTTTATCTGTTAATGCCTTCAATAATCAGCAGCCCTGATTTTTAAAATCTTTTTAAGCACTTGTGATAACCCCATAAAATGTATATTTTCCTGTTTTGTCAGGATGTGAGTGGTCACTGCAAAATTTCATGCATGCCTACATTCCACTTCTACAAGAAAGGCGAGAAGGTGAGTCGAAACACGCATTTGTAAAATATTTCTTTTCTAAAACGTGTCCTTCTCCCTATTGGAGGAACACTAGTCGTCTATTATTTCAGAGATCAGGATCCTGAGAAGTTATGAACACATTTTTGTTAGAATAGTTGCTCTGCGTGGTTCTTGCATATTTGACAAGTTCAGTTTAAGAGGAGACACCTGCTGTGGGTTGGTTGGGGGAACTGTTCTGATTTAGCTTTTTAGTCCATTTCATCTGACAGTTTTGGGAACTATGGTGCAACAGCTTTCTACATGCATGTCCACAATGACTGGTATAAAAACAGTGGTGGTTGGGGTTTCTGTAGAGCTCAACCTCTCAGACTGAAGTGTGATATTATATCTTGCTCTTTGAAGTGGGGCTACAGAATCATGGTCACAAGGATGAGATTTTAACTCTTTTTTATTTTATTTTTTTCCCTACACAGACTAAATATTTACTATTGAAACCATTTTAAGGCATCTGTAATTAATGTAAAAATAATTTGGTTCAACTATTTTAATTGCAGTTTTTAAATTCTCAGATACATGTTCCAAACCCTCACAAAGAGTAATGACAAATACTGTCGGCACTATGAATCCTATTAAACTTGACTTGTTTTAAATTGCATCTCATTTTATTTCATGGAGGAAGTGGAACAGACTCTGACATTAGCTTTTTGATGCCACCTAGTGGCGTGGTTCTTCAAAATGTCACATACATGAAAGTTTTTAGTTTATCAAACCAGCTGGTCTGCGGTCACTCAGCAGGTGTGACCCCGAGTCTTTTGTTAGTGAAAAGCTGCACTACTTGATAAAAACCACAGAATCAAACACTGAGAGGCTCAAACAATAGATGAATGAGCTCTAATGGTTTGGCTCTCAGGTGGTGGAAAAACAAACCGGTTCTTTACCGAACAAAAGAACTGGAACCAGAATAGAACAGTCATCCAGGCTTTAGATCAGTTTGAGACCTGTTAAATGATAAAACAGGATCATGAAGCATAGAAATGTAGGAGATGGAATATGTCACCATTATGCATGGTAACTCTTGTTTTCTGTGTTTCAGGTGTTCGAGTTCTCTGGAGCCAACCTGGCGACACTAAAGTCCAAACTTGAAGAGCTGAGATAGATGCTGAAATCGTGCTGACCAACCCACACACGACCACACCGTACAAAGCCTCCAGTAGAAGCTGTTACCCTCTAAACACACTTAAGAGGATTCCCTCTTAAATTTCATGTAACCATAATGTCCGCTGTTCCAATAACTTATGTTCCACCGTTTATGTAATGACCCTGTGGTCCTGTTTAATTCAGAATGTCTCGACTGTCTTTAGACTGAGCTTCAGCTAGATTCCAAAACGAAGGACTAAACATGTCTGTGTGTTTCAAAAAAAGGTGGATTTAATAAACAGTGAATCAAAAAAAAAATTGCAGTTTTTCATTTAAAGTAGAAACGCTAAGCTGACAGAGATCTGAACAAGACCGGTGGATTCATGCTGACGGCAAAGGAAAGCGCCTTCAAGTTTTTTTGTATGGGTTTTGAATTTTTAGACTTTGAAAGAAACAGTAGTCCTCTCGATCATATGTTCTTTTAGTGTAGGAGACATAATTGGTAATTTAATAGGAAGTGCCTATCTTAATATGCAGTGCTGTGCTTAGAGGTGTGTTGTGTTTTTTTTTTTTGTTTTTTTTTTCTGGTGTGGGACCCTTACACCTGCTGTTGTGGAATCACTATGGTCACTTAGGAGTCATGAACTATACAGTGTTCTTATCCCTTGTGCCTGTTTTTATTTTGGAACCACAAATTTTGGTTGCAAACATTTGTTACCAAAAAAAACTTTGGTAACAAAACTGAAGTAAAAGGAAGTATGGTTTAAAAATGTTTTAGAAGAACAAAGCACAAAAGTGTCAGTACTTTTCAGTTGTAGCTATAAGTCTATTTGATTTTGTTTTGTAGCTGCTGTAGGATTAAATCAGCAAATGTGAATGTCTAATATTCAGATCTGACCTCTAACTAGACTGTATAGGAATATAGGAACAAATCATTGTATGCATGTTACATTTACAGCAGACTGGTTATCTAGGCTAAGTAGATAACATTTACTGGGTGAAGTGGATAACATTTTCAAACATTGATAGGGACGATATACAACTAACCAATCAATCAATTAACCAATCAATCACCAGGCAACTCGGTTAAAACAGCGTGTGTATCCCCCACGCGCTGGGTTTCAGACTATGATGCCCAAAACAGACTTATAACTGACCAGAAATCATTTTTCTTACCCACTATCTTTCTGGCTACTTGTAAACATCTGATCCGACCAAGTATACCTCGCCGCCATCTTTGATTGGTGTGTTGTTCCCGTCAGCATAACGAAATAGACTTGAGAACATATCAGATCCAGGGCGGTCACAGGAGTGGCCAATCAGATTTCAGGGTTGGCTTCAGCCCCTCCCCCACCCCCTTGGCCAACACCCAGTAAGGTAACATACATGTCTTCCTCCGAAGGATGCAGCCTACTATGGCAAGCCGTTTTATCATTTAATAGACTGTATTAGTATTGCAGATATCTGTAAATCAGTTCATCCTAGTAAAAAGGAACTATTGAGTTATATATACATATGATTATTTCACAGCTTTCTTAAAGTAATTCTCGCTAGAACAAATTACATGACATTTCCCATCCATGTGTATTGTGTTAATAGCGAAACACATTTACAAATATGTTAACTGGAATAACCATAGATAGATTAAATTACATTTTTACATTGAAAAATGAATTTCAGATAGCTATGATTCAATTAGAACCAGTAATGACTGTTTCTTCATAGATTAAATAGGAAACATTTTACGTTGTGTGTTTCTTCTTCTCTGCAGGACTACTTCCTGTTAATACACAATGGTACTAGAGAAAATGACTGTTTCAAATTAGATCTGCTTAAATTAACATAAGCAGTCTCCTTCGGCTTGTCCACACAGTAAGCTCATTCCTGAAATGGGAGTATTAAATCACATTTACCACAGTAAATGTATATGAATGTAAAATAGTTGTATGTAAAACCGATTGTAACTATAACCTATATTATACCTTAATATTAATGATAAAGTGCCTGTTCCATTGACAGATTATTTCACTTATGGGAAAAATGCTTTGTTTAAGTGAAATAACTCCTGACCACTATCTCACCTGGTTTTTAGGGATTTTGAGACATCTCAAATTTATCTCTCGCTTGTGCACCTTCAATCATGAATATAATGTCTAGTACTAATAATATTCATGCCAATAGCCTTACTTTGTATTTTGTCTGTTAATAATACAATAATAAATTATGTTATTATAGTCTAATATAGGAGTTACAGATAGGAGCTGTTGTTGATTAAATGCTAAAATACCTTGCCATTACCTCAGAAGTTAGACACACCTTTAAGGTGTGTTTAAATGACACTTAAAAATGTTCTTATACAGGTGTTTTATACCTTACAGCCCATCAGTTCCCAGTGGTTGCCTGGCGTCTCTAAGCAGTAATCATGGTTAAATACGTGGAAACTTTGGTAAGTTCATAATTTTTATGTCACTTTTTTCACTTTTCAGTCAAGGATTTTTGACTAATTTATAAAGGTTCCATGTTGTGGGCCAGTGCCTCTTCCTTCCTGTTCTTACTAAAAGCTGGTTCCTCGGCCTCTCTCTCTTTCAGGCTATCAAGAGTTATAATTTTGGAAAACTTGGAACTCTTCAAATCAACTCCATGTGATTTTGTATGACCTGCTCAAGTTTGTTCACAAAAACTAAGATGTTTCCTTCACATTTGTGTCACAATAAGTCAAGTTGCATAATCCGAGCACAAGTATTTAACCCTGATACGGTCTCGGCGCGACACTCAGGGGGTCCGTGGCAGATGTCACGGTTGGACAGCAGGGTTTGCCGAGACGCCTCAGACCGTCGGTCCCCAAAATTAAAACACCTCGTAAAAGAAGATATGATCCAATCTGTTAAGGATTTTAAATATTTGGTTGCTTGTGCTTTCTGATTTGTAGGAAGAGTTCAACAAGATCCTGTCTCAAGCAGGAAACAAACTGGTGGTGGTGGACTTCACAGCTGAGTGGTGTGGTCCCTGCCGAATGATAGGTCCAGTATTTGAAGTAAGCAGATGTTTGCGACTCAGAATGTTAGCAGAAAGTGAAAACATTTCTGTATTACCCCTACAAAAGAAGCAAATTCTGGCATGATCCATTTAGATAACTTGCAAAAAGGAAAAGTTCAACCAGCTTAGACAATATCTTCTGTTATTGCTCTTGCACTAACTTGCTGCATTATTATAATAATAATTATTTCTATGTTACAATCCATTCTTTTGTAGAAACTGGCAGAGGATCCTACAAACAAAGATGTGATTTTCTTGAAGGTGGATGTGGATAAAGCTTCAGTAAGTATCATTTTTCATATTGTCTAACAAACACTATATCAAGGCACTTTATAGGATCTTGAATCCAGATGCAAAGAAAATGATTCCAATAAATTATGCTTGAAAATGTCAGGATTTGGTTTGTGGCTAAATGTTATAGTTAAAACAATAATGCGACAGAAAATCAGTGGATAAAATTCTTCCCAAGAGTACTGCCAAATAAATTGCTAATTTTATTGCAAAAATCAGTAAACAAGCTCTAATTTCAGATTTTCTGGCTGTGGCCTGTATTGATGGCAGTGTGAATAGTACACTTCCATCTTATACTCGCCTGACAGCTTGTCTGGTATTTTAATCCATAACATACAAATGCAAATGGACCCACCTTATTGCATGAACAAACATTACAGTGTTTGAGTCTGTGGGATGTCGTTTCATATTCATATTTCTGACCTGATGGTTTTTTCTTCAGTTTCTCGTGAGCTAAAGTTGAACCCATTCCTAAAGTTTCAGCTGATTGGTCCATTCATTTTTGAGCTTCTTTATTTGTTTCCAGGATGTGTCCGAGAAGTGCGGAATCCGCGCCATGCCGACATTCCACTTCTACAAAAATGGAAACAAAGTAAGTACAAGCACTCAGTGAAGAATACGTCACAAGGCATTTAGTGTCAGATTCACACAAAGTGCAGACATGTTGTTCCAGATGCTAAAATCTAACATGCTTTGTCTGAATTTTTTTTTGTGAATATATCAATTAAATCCTCTTTACTGGAACCACAACAAAACCCGATCATCAGGTTAGAACTTTTGATAAAGAGCCTGAGTGGAAATCTTTAGGTACATCATAGTTTCACAACTGTAGGTTGGCGGCTAAATACTATCCCCCATGATTCATTCATTCATTTTCTCTAAGTGATAAACATGGGGAACTCAACAAAGCAAGTGGTCTGTATGATATTTCACAAAGCTTCAAAATGATACAAATGAGGACATTAAAAAATATTTTCCAGTGTTTTCCACAGAAAATCTGTATAAAAGCAGATGAGCATATTAATTAATCTTCCTTTATCTTAGTTTCTCCTGTTTTAATGACTGACAGGTTTAATAAACTCTGACGGAGGTCGAGGAGTTTGTTGACTGATCCTGTATGAGTTTTACTTCAAAGGAAAGTCACATTTCCTTACACCGATCTGCACTGCAAAAAGTCCCCTTTCAAAAACAAGAAAAAATGGGGTATAATTTTCTAAAAATAAGAAGAATTATCTGCCAACAGAACAAGAAATTTTATCTTGTCAAGATTTTCCAAAACAAGAAAAAATATCTAACCAAGATGAACCTACAAATATCTTCACATTAGTGTATTTTTACTTAAAATAAGCCAATTTTACTTGTACAAATACTCAAGGTTACTCAAGGTTCTTACGCGAAGGCAAAAATTCAAAAATTGTTCCTGTCGATACTGGAACAAGAGATGTTATCGGCTTGTTGGAATGAAGACATGAGTTCAGTTACCTTTCACTTCCTTATTATGTTTAAGTTTCACATAAACACAACAAAACATGACTAGTGGTCAGGATTTAAAGGCTGAATTGGCGTCTGATTCTGAAACAATCCGGGAAAAAGACAGAACAAATACGATCTAACTCATCTGCCACAGTCATAAGACGCCATAAGAGTCAAGCAAACTAAATTGTCCAATGCAAGAAAATCTTGGGATTAAACATCAACAATATTGATATAAGAGTTTACTCCCCCATGAACTTCTTCCAATCAGCCGTAGCCTTTTATATCTGGAAGTCTTGTCTCATTTATGCATGGCGTTCTCCAGACATCTGTCAGCAGCACAGAAAGGAGTGGCCACACACACACACACACACACACATGTGCTGAAAGGTGTAGCAGCACACTACGATGTACATTTAAGTTCACTAATCTGCGAGCAGTTCTTAAAATGTTCTGAAGCTCCCAACTTCACTGAGTTCAGGGAATCTCTATTCATTTCTAATTTATTTTCAGCAGCCAATTTAGAAGAATATTGTCAGGTTTATTCGCTCACTGGAAAAAAAGAGAAAGACAAATCAAGAGTTGTACAGTCAAAAGAGCGGAGAGCGGGGCAAAGAAGACTTCTCCATCTCAGTCTTCCAAAACCCACACTCTGTAAAGCTCGCTTTTCCGCATTACATTTTTATTTTCCTCAGGGCAATCCCTTGTTACAGATATGTTAAACATATAAGTTATTAATTTAATCCTATTAAACAGACCTGAAAATATTGGAGACGATGGAGGCGTGTCGTTTTATGGATGGTAAAAGTTCTTCTTTTCTGTCTTTCAGGTGTATGAATTTTCTGGTGCTGACAAGGATAAATTAGAAGAAAAAATTGCAGTTCTGAGGCAGTAGTCCTGCTGATGACTCCAAACACGACCACACTGCGCTGTTTCCATCAGTGTTTGTATGGACCACCCTTAATAAGGGGCATCAATTAGATTTGAACCTGATTAGATTCAAAAGTGAGCTTTGATCCTAAAATGTTCTGAATGTTTTCAAAACTGTGGATTTAATAAATGATGAGTCACTGTTTGCGGCGTTTCATTTAAGTAAAAGAAGAATAAACATAGGATATAAAAGTATATTTAACTTCAACAACTTCTGTAGAAGTGAAGAAAATTAGAACACCCTAACCGAACTAGTGTGTTTCTTTTCTACCACACTACCCACACACTGTTGAAAGCGATAAATATTTTTCGCTTTCAACGATTTATGTAAAACAATTTACATAAAAAATAGTAAATTTTTTACTATTTTTTACAATAGTGAAAAATTAAAAAATGTAGACAGTCAAAACTGAATAACAGACATTTTAAGATTGTCTGTTGTCCAATAAACATGATTTTTTGGATAGAAGTAAGTTAGGAAATTTTATATTCCATAGCTTAACAACCGAACTGCATTTGAACCAGTTCTAAGGCGTCTCAGAAAGACCACAAGAATTAAATTTTCTTAGATAAAAGCACAAGAACAATGTTATTGTGATGTTTCGGTTTTATTTTTAACATAAAACAACAAACTGTAATTACATTAAATATTACTTAGTTTAATTACTTTATTAAACTAAGCAATCAGATCTTTATTAGAAAGTGATTTTTAAATCAACCAAAATACAAGTTAAAAAGAAAAAAAGCTGTTTTTAGCAAAAGGACTTATATAAAGATCACTTTTCAAAAATGCTTACTGTACTTTGCCAAGTTTAATGAATGAATAAATCTGCTAATGAATAAAAGCCCTCCTTACAATTTGAAATTGAAAAGGAAACAAAAAAGTTAATAAAATATACATACTCTGTGTTGGTTCCAAATCACTTTATTTTTATCAGAGAAAATCTAGAACATCTGCATCTCCATAAGCTACAGGTTCTAGAAGGCCAACTTTCTATCATGCCTGAATAGCAGCCAAAGGCCTCGTTGTATCATTCGAAGGGCCACAAATGTCCCCAATGCCGGACTTTTAAGCACTCCTGTGTTTGGCATCTACTAGGTACGTCTAAAAAAAATTTAACATTGTGAAAAAGTGCAATATTTCTTGCCAGTCAATTCAGAATGAGAAATATGAACATAAACATAAAGTTTTATGCAACTTAATACAGACTTGACCACAGTCCAAAGTTCCCACCCACAGTAAGAAAAAAAAATCTTAGTGTGGGTGGCAGATCTGGTATCAGGCTCTTCCAGATTTCTTTGGAAGAGCCTCTTCTCCTCTCCTACAAGGCTTTGATGTTCCTACTTAGATATTGTGGGTGTCAATATGTGGAGATAAGAACAGGTGCTTGGCCTCACAAAAGCACTGATACGCCTCAAATAAAATTTTACATGTTAAAAACTTCAAAGTACTTTTTGGGGATTTTATGTGATTAGCAAACACAAAGTCAATTTTAGTGTCATGGAACAGATTATAATTCATTTATTTAATTAAAAATACAAACAAAAAAACAGGATAAATTTATACTCAGCCCTCTTTACTCTGATACACCAGGCAAAGCCTGATGTCTGGGGCTTTGTCTAGACATCGGGCTCCACTGCCTTGAGAAGTCAAAACGGAGTCCAGCAGTGTGTAATTTGATCTCGGCATAAAACCTGCTGTTCTATGAAAGCCTCAGCGGTTTGCTGGAGGACCACCATCACAAAGATCAAGAAAGAACTGTCACAGTTCATCTGAAGATGGGAGAGATGGCAAAACAAAAACCTTACCAAGACTGGGTCGTTCACCTCATGGACTCTACTTTGTGTCATTTCCTCAAATGCCCAACCCATCTGAACCCTTTCAAAGGACCAGCGGGATGAACCAACATGCAGACGATGGCAGAGATGACCTCTGTCAGATGCTCAAAATGCAGTTCGACTTGCATTCTGAGTTCAAGCTCATGCTGTCATGGAGCCACCAGGTTGGAAGCTTCAGCGCTCACGGTGATGCTGATCAACTGGATGGATGAAAAAGAGCCCTGCATCACGCCACACGTTATTCTGGTAACCTTTTTTCTTTTATAAAGAATGCTTTGCCTTTAACAGTAATCAAACAGGGGAGGCACATTGAGGTCTGTTGCCTCTGGATGCGGTGTGCCCGTTCTAACCACTGGGACACTGGACGCCCCCTAGTCAGGTAACCTTAGCCCGACTTTTCCCCTTTGGTAAATAACTTTACATTTTCATAAAACTCAAACTATCGGACAAACTCATTTTTTCACGTTTTGTCACGTGATTGCGACTAACCGACTTCACATGTAAAAGGTCATTGGAGAGCAAAGAATCAACTGGAGCAGGTGAAGGTTGACATGACAGTCCAGTAAATCAAGATGCCTCAGATTCTTCTTAACCACAACAGAGTTGCATCATGCGACAGAATAGACATTTGAAAGAAGTACACCCCCACTCTTTTCTTACTTTAATCGAAGACTTCTGTTTGACTATAGAAATTATTTTTAAGCGGCACTTCTCCTCGGACTGAGGAGCATTTAAACTGTAGTTACGGCAGTTCGCCACTAGTGGGCGTGTAGAACACAGTGAGGGCTCCTGACTCAGCGAGCCAACGGTTGTTCAGCGCAGTAGCTAACGGCTGGTTAGCTCACTGTCGCGTCTGTCTGTTGTGAACAACAGGTAAATATAAACTCGGCGCTGCTATTTCTATTAGTTGTCTTGTATAGGAGAAGTGCGCTAAGGTAAAATAGCCTGATATTTGCGCAAAAGTTCTGAATTATTAATTGTTTGAGAAAGACTGTAAGTGTTTATTTATGAATCGAGCCAACGGCCGATCAGCTGATCTGTCGCTCTTGTCCTGTGTTGTTAACAGTTGTCAATGTCAACAATAAAAGAGCACGCGGAAATCACACCGATTAATTACTAAATGTGCAAACACATACGATTCCTGCCCAAGACTCCAAGAGACCTAAGCTCCTCCCCTTTGGCGCCACAAAATCTGTAATTTTGATTGCCCCCCCCCCCCCCAAAAAAAAAAAAAAAACAAATATTGGGGAACAGGAATTTATTTATATTTTTAACTGTTTATTTGGTTTTATCAGTATATTCTGGCACAACTGGCCCTTAAGAACATTCAGATTTTTGATGTGGCCCAAAATGAAAATGAGTTTGACAGCCCTGTTCTAAAATATAATTTTTAGCTGTAATAATACTCATGTTATTAGCTTTTATTTTTATTTTGTCTGTTAATAATACAATAGTGAATTATGTTATTGCAGTCTCACATAGCAGTTATTGTTGAGCAGCTGTTGTTGATTAAATACTGAACTAGCTTGCCGTAACCTCTGAATTTAGACAAACCCATAAGTTTTACAGTATTCAAATAATTCAGGTCTGCACTTAAAAATGTTCATATACAGGTGTTTTGTACCTTACAGCCCGTCAGTTCCCAGTGGTTGCCCGGCGTCTCTAAGCAGTAATCATGGTTAAATACGTGGAAACTTTGGTAAGTTCATCATTTTTATGTCACTTTTTGCAGTTTTTGCAGGATTTTTGACTAATTTACAGAGGGCACTGGCCCACAACATGGAACCATTTTATAGTTTCTTACTATAAACTGGTTTCTGGGCCTCTCTCTCTTTCAGGCTATCAGAAGTTATTATTTTGGTAAAGTTGGGACTCTTAAAATCAAGTGCATGCGATTTGAAATGACTTGTGATCTTATTTGACCTGGTTAGGTTTGGCCATAAAAACTAAGCCATTTCCTTAACATTTGTGTCACAATAAGTGAAGTTGTGTAACCTGAGGACAAGTGTTTAACACTGCCGTGATCTTAACGCTCAGGACGACTGCGGCAGATGTCACGGTTGGACAGTGGGGAAGCAAATGGATTATGGGATCCCGTCACATCGAAAACAAACAGAAAAAAAAACTCATAAAGGCGCACAGGGTCCATTTGACCCCATCTCTTAAGACAATGGGAGAGCTTTGAATATGTTCTTGCTTGTGCTTTCTGATTCATAGGAAGAGTTCAACACGATCCTGTCTCAAGCAGGAAACAAACTGGTGGTGGTGGACTTCACAGCTGCGTGGTGTGGTCCCTGCCAAGTGATAGGTCCAGTATTTGAAGTAAGCAGTATTTGAAGTTTGCGACTCAGAATGTTAGCAGAAAGTGAGAAACATTTTTACCTTACCCCTACTACAGAACCCCATTCGGGGATGATCGTTCAAATAACTTGCAAAAGGGAAAAGTTCAACCAATTGAGACAATATCTTCTGTTATTGCTCTTGCAGTAATTTGCTGCACGTCATTTTTTCTAATGCACAATCCACGCTTTTGTAGGAACTGGCAGAGGATTCTGCAAACAGATGCGATTTTCTTGAAGGTGGATGTGGATAAAGCTTCAGTAAGTATCATTTTTCATATTGTTTGTTTATATTGATGCACTTCATAATAGAGGATTGAAGTGTTCGTGCGAATGACTTACTGAGTCTGTGGGATGTCTCTAATTCATATTTTGACCTTTATTCGTCAGTTTTGGATGAGCCAAGGCTGAACCCATTCCTAAAGTTTGGCCCATTAATTGTTTGAGCTTCTTAGTTTTCAGGATGTGAGAAAGCACTATGGAATCCGCGCTATGCCTACATTCCACTTCTACAAAAATGGAAGCAAAGTAAGTACAAGCACTCAGTGAAGATGTCGTCACAAGGGATTTAGTGTCACATTCACACAAAGTACATGTAGCAATATCTCAGGCATGGAGCTCCAGATGCAAAAATTTCACATGGTTGAAATTTTTAGTCAACATATCGATTAAATCCTTCGTAAGTTAAATCCTGAAATTTTTCGCAACACTGCTGGCACTGCAGCCAAATCCGATGACCAGGGTAAGAAAAATTGCTTAAAATAAAGAGCCTGACAGGGAGGAAGAGGTGGAAATCTTTAAGTACGTCACAGTTTGACAGCTGAGTGGGCGGCTAAATACCGTTCCCTGTGATTCATTCGTTTTCTGTAAATGATGTACACGGAAGGCTCAACCAATCAGGTGGTCTGCACAGAGCCTCAAAACGATACAAACATTAAAAAATATTTTCCGGTGTGTTTTCTGCAGAAAACCCAAAGATTAGTTAATCTTTCTTTTTTCTCAGTTTTTCCAGTCTTTACATGACAGAGGTAGAGGAGTTTTTTGACTGATCCTGTTTTGACTATGATCCCCACATTTCCTTACATTGATCTTAGTCTGTACATTTAGAAAAATGCAGCTGGTGATAATATTTTCTCATTTTCCTGCCTGTTTGTTCACTTTAAATAGCTAATCTTGATTAAGCTTTTCCTTTACTGTGATAACAGCCCAACTCAAGCAGAGCTTCCGGATCTGGATGAGTGAATGTGAAACATTAAATTAAATGCGTACCATTCTGCTGCTGAATTTAGATTTAAGTTGACTAATCTGCGAGCAGTTCTTAAAATGCTCTAACGCTCAGGTAATCTCTATTCATTTCTAATTACTTCTTTTCAGCAACCAACTTGGAAGAATAGACTTGAAAATATTGGAGACGATGGAGGCGTGTCGTTTCATGGATGGTAAAAGTTCTTCTTTTCTGTCTTTCAGGTGCATGAATTTTCTGGTGCTGACGAGAAAAATCTGAGAGAAAAAGTGGAAGAGCTGAGGCAGTAGTCCTGCCGATGAATCCAAACACGACCACACTGCGCTGCTTCCCTCAGTGTTTGTATGGACCGCCCTTAATAAGGGCGGTCCATACAAGCACAAACAAACCCTACCAGTGTTTGTATGGACCGCCCTTAATAAGGGGCATCAATCAGATTTGAACCTGATTGGTTCAGATCAATCAGATTTGAACCTGATTTAGTTTTATAAGTGAGCTTTGACCCTAAGCTGTTCTGAAACACAGAACTAGTGTGTTTCTTTTCTATGGTTGGACAAATATTTATCGCTTTCAACAATAGTAAAAAAAAACAAAAAAAACAATATGAATGTAAACAATAAAAACTGAAGAACAGACATTTTAAGATTTTCTGTTGAGTGATAAACAAAATTTCTCGGACAGGAATGAATTAGGACACCCCCCGACATTTATTCTCACTTCAAATTACATAAGTTGTAGATCAATAGTACACTGATTTACAAGAGCTTTTCAGTTTCTCTCGCAGACCGACCCAACCAGGCGGACTTCAAATGTGGCAGCAAACATCTTCAGTGCAGACTGAGGGTCATGACCTGATGACACCAACACAACCACCAAAAGCAAAGAGGAAACTCCATCACCTCAGGTCGCTTCTGCGCATGTTTATCCGTGTCCAGCTCTACTAGACACAGATAAACGTGCGCAGACGAGAACAAAGGCCATGCAAATACATGCAAGAAACCACGGCAACGCCGCCACCGCCGAGCTGCATATTCAGGACCGCTGCGCTTAAAGATCAAAGAATGTCAGACAAAGGTTTCCTGCAGAGGGGGCCTGTAATTAGTCCAGGATTCAGGACACAGACGCAGCGTTTGATGCAGCTTTGTTTAAACCGACTGAAGCAAACTGACAATGAAACCGATAAGGCAAGATAGATTTATACTCAAACTCAGTTTTACTCAGTTATGATCAACATTAGAGAAAACTAGAATGCTCAAAGTGTGCCTCTCTTATGAAGTAAATGTAACAGTTAAATTTCAGTAATAAAGATGATTCTAAAAGTTTAAAATTAGTAACCAGAAAAAAAAAGTGACTTGGCGTCACATTAATGCAAGTTATTTTTATAGCAAATAAAGATATTAGCAGCTGATCATGTTAATGCTCAGCAGATATTGCCAATCCAGTACCTGTCTGTGACATTCTTGTGTTTCCCAGTAATGCAGTTCCCTCACATTTTAACATTAATGTAAGTTTTCCACTCTGGCTGTATTGTCTACTTGGGAATACATGGTAAAATCTTTGTAATATATAGCCTCGCGAACTTTGCCAGATTAATTGCGCTCTAATGTCACGATGACATTTTCCTTTCTTGACGTCCAGTCCAGTAAACTGCTAAAACTCCTGCTTTTATACACATGCTTAAACTTGTTGATGATGATGCTGCTTTCTCTCTTTAATCTCTACTGAAAAATAAAGGGACTTAAACTAAACCTTGAAACTCTTAAAATAAAAAAAGAGTCAAAGATAAAGGAAAGTGAATTACATATTTCAAAACGGTCGTTATTTATTCTGCATAAATGTTTCTAAAAAGAGTCGAAGGAAAACAAAACAAAACGTTGGCGTTTCTGTTGGGCAGGCTTTAGGATTTGGATGATAAAATCAACAGCATGTTGCTGTCAGTGTTGGGAAACTGAGCCGGGTTCTGTGTCATGTAGATGTTTGTGAAAAGACTATTACCACAGAATATATCCGGTAAGCATCGCAACTGAGTTGGAAGTCAGATCATAGATGTTTGCATGATTTCTCTCTTGACATTGAGTTTCTTTTCCTGTTTGGTAATGTTGCAGCGGCAGGGATTACATTTGTGATGTAAGCAAATTCAAACTGCTTGAATGCTTCAATATTTCAACCAAAGACTTCTGTATTTTACCTGGATTTGTTTTTTACAAAGTTGTGTTTGACAAAGAGCTGGAAGAAAACGAATATATGTTTCTTTTTGTACTTTTTGAGCAAATACCTCGTTAGTACTTCGTGATACTCTATGACTACATTCACAATTTTACTCTTCGAAAGTGTTTCGTTTTGATTCTGGAGGTGAAACCAGGGTTTTGTTTCAAAAGAATGAAAAGAAGGCTCTGGTTTTTAAACAGGACCTGCAGGGTGTTTTGTTTACTCAGGTGTTTAAAATATGTTTCTTTTGTCATGTACCATAAAATAAAAACACAAAGCATATTCTGAGGAGGAAGTTGTAATGACAGAGCTTTTTCGCGAGCCCTGATCAAGACTATTGTTCAATAAATATTCTCAGAATTGGAAGTTCGGGTGCTGTGGCGGCGCAGGGGTTGAGCACAACCCGCCTTTGGCAGCCTTAGACCTCGACGCGGCCGTCGCAGGTTCGATTCCCGGCCTGGCTGCCTCTCATTCTCTCATTACCCACTTTCCTGTCAAGTCACTGTCAAATAAAGGCCACTAGAGACAAAAAAACAAACAAACTGGAATTTCTCTTTGGCATCAGGTGTAAAATTCTAAGCAACTTCTGGGAGCCATTGAGGTCTGCAGCCTGATTGTTGGGAACATCCAGGGCGAATGCAGTGTGTGTTAGCATCAGGAAAAGTGACTCAGCTCTTTGTGAAAACACACATCTACTGACTGCTGCAGTGAAATCACGTGGTTTTCCCTAATGTGTTTGCTGGCTGTTTGCCCACAGTGTGCTGCTGTTGCCCAGAAAACAGGGGCTGACATAAAAGAATATTTGAATCTATTTACAACATATATACAGCACTGGCAATAGAAAGTAAAAAAAGAAAGAAAAAAAAAAAAGAAATGAATCTTGACAGTATGATCTCACACTAGTTTAGAAGAATCTAATCTGCCAATGATTCAGAGGCTACAAAAGAAAAATCCAGTGTTAAGAAATAATCACTGACGGTATAATCAGTTAACACTTTGTATTAATAAAGGCTGTTTTTGCAACAAGAATAACACTTGCTAGAATATTCAAGGTAGAAGTATTCCTGGCAGAAGAACCTGATGCACTAGTCATTTGGTAATCACTCAATCAGCAAGACAATCTAAGGTGTGGTCTACAGACATCTGACTGGTAGGGTTTGTTTGTGCTTGTTAAGTTACTCCCTCTCATCTGAAAGTACATATTTGGTCAAGAGCCATGATGGAGCCAGAGCTGTGAATCAGTAACATGTTTGCATGTCAATGGATGCGAGTTATGCATCGTTTGAATCTTGCAAAAATCGTAACAGGAAAGTCTCCTTTAAACTGGAAACCTGAAAAAACAGGTTTGCTGTTGCAGAAGGTGTGCTGTTGCTCAGTGTTTAGTAGTTGGTGGAGGGAATTCAGGAGTTCAGTTCAGTATTCATGGTTTATTTCACCAACTCAAATTTAAAACGTTTTACGACAATTTCCAAAATCATGTAAATTAGGGCGATTGACCAATGCAAATTGTCCTCGAGATAGGTAGTATTAATTTCTACAACATTTAATTTGCAAACGGTTCAGACTGGAGAAACAAACAAACAAAAAAGTCATTTTCAGTGAGAAAAGCAAGAAGCTTGTTTTAGAGGATGTTTGTGTCATGATGTCAGTGTTGTGGGATGAGTTGTGGAGTATTTTAACATTTAGAAAAATGCAGCTGGTGATATTTTCTCATTTTCCTGCCTTTTTGTTCACTTTAAATAGCTAATCTTGATGAAGCTTTTCATTTACTGTGGTAACAGCCCAACTCAAGCAGAGCTTCAGGGTCTGGATGAGTGAATGTGAAACATTAAATGCGTACCATCCTGCTGCTGAATTTAGATTTAAGTTGACTAATCTGCGAGCAGTTCTTAAAATGCTCTAACGCTCCCAACTTCACTGAGTTCAGGGAATCTCTATTCATTTCTAATTACTTCTTTTCGGCAACCAACTTAGAAGAATAGACATAATTCATTGGCTGACGCAAAAAAAAAAAAACAACCTTTTAGAACACCCTCTCACTTACTGTTCAGAAATTTAGCAAATAAAAATATATTAGGTAATTTTATCCGAGCTAAAACAGTCGGATTTAAAGCCAGGCAGTGACACAATTGTTACGCAAATGTAAATATCTACGTTAAACTGAAAGATGATTGTAGCATTGTATTTAAAAACAATATAGCATTTATTTACATACAAAATGACCAAAGTGTTTTTCGTGGCATTTTATGCTTTAATAAAAAGGTGAATAGTTTACACATATACACTGGAACATGACATCAAATAGTTTTTACACATCGTACAAGTATATAGCAGCAAATGTTTAATACTGTTGAGTCTGTATATGAAAAAAATACAGCTTTAATTTACAGAACGGTTCTTGCTTTGCCTGTGCAGAGATGAGTGGATGGTTTTCACGTGTTATTTATACAAGAGTTCCCTTCATAAGATGCTCCAGGAGGAGGCGAGTGAAGGTTTCAGAAGTGGTAGTATACCGACTTCCTCTTCCTGCAACGACAAACGACCAGGCGTTAAATCAGAACAATTAAATCCCTTTCATCTCTAAGTATGTTTTAGATTGTTGAGGGTTATGCACGGCAGAAGTTATCATAACTCTCAAATTTCTTCATCTTGTATCCCCTAAAGCTGGAGTTAGTTGAATGTATTTAAATTAGAAACAGAATTGAACGCATATATCACATTAAATGTGATAAACATGGTTTACCTGCACATTTTTCTAATAACCTTAACACTCAATTTCCCAGAGTTCCCAGTCCTTGGTGTCGAAAATAATTCATTTTATTGCAAGCATTTCTGCGGCGTACAGGCTTTTAATACGCAGTCTAGAACCACGACTCCATGTAGATATGAAGGCATGGAAGAAAGGAGGGACACTATGAATGAAGTGGTCAATATGGAAGGACACAGAACAGACTTTCATACCTTTCCAAATCGGAAAAATATAATACAAACAGAAAAATAATGTAAAATAACTAAAATAATGAAGCATTGGAAGTATTTTTTTCCCTCTAATTTTCTGCTGAAATCTTTTAACGCTCCAATGTTTTCAGACCCTGCTGGTTTCGACTGGGACACAATGGACCCATTTTGTCCTTTTGTATTTAGGTTATTTTACCAAAACACCAAATACCCCCATACTAAACTGCACTATCTTATGTGTGGTAATATGCCTCAAATTCAAAAATCTTCATACCAACAGAATAAGACAAAAGAGAAGTTTTTCGCTCAGAGAAATGTGTTTTCGTATTGCGAGTGTTCAGTATTTTGAACGTCAGGCGATCACCTGGAGCAGTTATGTCCGCTCCAACCAGGAGTGCAGCTACATCTGTTCGGCCTGATGCATCTTCCTCCGTTCAGACACGGCGACGAACACACAGCTGCGGGAAGCAGGGGAACAAAACCATCATGAAACAAACGATGTCCACAAGTTACCCTTTAATGAAGTTAGCTGAAACAAACGCTCCCTGAATAATTTGCTAACCCAGATGGAAAGTGTGACCGCGTGAACTCACCAGTGTGACATCGGGTGCCCGTCCACCCAGAGGGACATTCGCATTGGTACGGTGCCACGCAGTGCCCACCATTCAGACACGGCAGGATGCAGATAGCTGCAATAAAAACAGGAAGTACGTCAACATGTCTGGAAATCAAACAAAGAAAAACCATGAACTGAAAAATAAAGATTCAGGTCTGCTTTTTCTTAGACTTTGAACTAAACCTGGACTCTTTTCAAAGTTCTTCATCCAGTGATATTCACCACTGCTGATCTACGTCTGGAGGTAGGGGTGGGCGACGTAGACAAAGTCTTGTGATGCGATAAAAGTGCAGATAAGAACTGTTTCCTACTAAAACCATGACTGGATGGCTGTGACACATACAGTCATGGTTGTGATTGCACGACTGTGTCATGCAGTCACAACCATGTGTCTTTTGATGAAAGATTTGAAGCCCCACCAACACAGAAACTGCTCTTGAAAACCATTTCCATTTGAAACACAGTTCTTTAGGACACCAGTCACATTAGGAAGTGTGACTTGTATCGTTTAAATGAACACAATAACTACATTTAATCATAGTGAACAAAAGGTGTAGAAAAATAGTACAAATAATCTTGACAGCAGGGACAGTTTTAGGGATTTTTAAACGTAATTAATTGGAATATGTTATGACAATGGTGAATCAAAATCTTATCACAATACAATAAATAATTCTCCACTTCTACGTAAACCTCATCTGAGAAATAAGTTAATCAGCAGAATCTGACGTCGATGGCAACATGGTGAGGATGGCACAGCTTTGGCTGTGCACTGCATGCGTTTGAACAATGAACTGTGGGCCTGCACAGGTCATTGACCTTTTATAAAGGAGGATTACTTTGCTGCTGGGTCGACTGGAACAGCACAAAGCTCTGCCAGCGCATATGTATGTGTGAAAAGACTTCATTTAAAAAGACACGATCATTTCCCCACTGAATAGAAGCTTTAAAAATAAAGGCTAAATTTATCTATGTTGTTCAATGTGTGATCACTGGGGGGTGACGGTGGCTCAGAAGGCAGGGAAGTTGATGGTTTGAACCCCTGCTTTGTCTGTTTTCGTTGTGTCCTTGGGCAAGACCTTTTCCCATGTTTCCTTGTACTTACGCTCCTCACAGAGTCGACCCATCCAGCCCTCTGGGCAGGCGCAGATGTTGGGCCGCTGGCACACGCCTCCGTTCTGACACTGCAGCCAACACCTCGCTGAGGAACGACACGCACAAACACACCGACACACGTCAGTCTCAGTTTGGAAGGATTGCGCAATAAATTCCCCGCAAAAGAAAGAAAGGAACCACAGGTTTTCTTTGTTTTTGGGAAGAACATGTGACGGACGACTTAAATATGAAACATCATGCACACGAGAACTAGAGGTCACATGCAACAGACTCGTTTCCTCGGAACACAGCGGTAAAGAGAGCACACACAATCTGCCTGGACTCGGCTTTTGTTTGCAAGACAGATGGAGTGATAAATAGGTTTCATGCTGCCTGAACAATTCTTGCTATTCTTCTATAAAATTTAATCAATTTCCACTTAAATTTACACATTTTTTTACTGTCTTTTCCCCTGTGCCCACATATATACATACAACTGAATATGAGACTACACAATTAAATAAAAAAATAATAATTTAATTACAGTTCATGGTTTCAAATTCACCTCCCTGAGGTTTAGGCCAATTTTAGAACAGAGCAAATATTGTTGCATCTTTTCCTCCACTTACACTATATAACTGATAAACTTTTTTTTTTTTAAATAAATGGATTGAAGGATTTTTACTGTCGTGCCATTTCGCAATTTCGCCTGCTTGTGGTATGAAATTTAAACTCAGATCCCAGGTGCAGAAGTTTAATAAATAAATAATGGAATACTCAATGCTGTAAATGTGTGTGTAAATAAATAAATAAAAAGTAAAAGAGTGATTTAGAAACTAAATTTCCAGTTTTTCATGCTATTAGAGAAATGACTATTTTTCTTTTTAATTCAAAAGGTTTTTTTCATTGAAAAATGCTTTATATTAATCCTTAAAAGCTAAGTAAATCAATCATAAAATAAACTAACAATCTAAAAGTAATAAAAATAAAAATTCTAAAAAAATAAATAACCTAAATCTTCCACTCTGTTGTCCAGGTATAAGCTGACGGGTTGTTTTGATCATAGCTGAATCCAGGCTACACTTCAAAAGAGAGACAGCAACCTATGTTTCTAGTTTCTAGTTTCCAGAATCCCCCGCCCTCGTTTACATGCAGAGAGGAAACACCAAACAGACCTGCAGCAGAGAAGCAGTGGTTTGGTTTGGTTTGGTTAGTAAAGGGCTGCAGGAAGTTATATGCTGTTCAGACAGGAAGAGAAACCCTCCACTCGTCTCTCTACCTCTGCATGTGGGAGGGGGCGTCCAGGTGCCGTTTTCCTGACACCTGCTCCTGTCAACGCCCTCCATGGTGTAGCCGCTGAAACACGAGTACACCGCCACGTCCCCGAACTGGAACACCGCCCCCCGCACCAACCCGTTGGCCACGTGGAGTGGGGGGCCACAGGACACCCCTGGACAACAGCCACCAGTTACTCACTAAGGTATTTTTATGCTCTCAGTTTTCAACACGCTGAGGAAGTTATGTTGCAAATATGAAATCCTGCAATACAACACAATGATAATGTTAAATATTTGTGTTATGTGCGATTACAGCTAATTGCCCCCCGCGTGATCACATAAAGCAAATTGTGCATGAAACAGAGAAGAAGATTTGTGATAATTATATTTCCGGAATCATTTGTGTTTGATTTTCATGCAACACGTCTAAATGCTATAAACATTTGATGCGGCTCACTTCTGTGGCTCAGTTATAGCCGTCTCTGGCCGTTCGGTTTGGACCAAAAGGACACTGATAGCGTCATGCATACAGGAGAATAAAGGTCATGCTAATGCATGCAAGGATTCGGCTGAGCTCCACATTCAGGCGAAGGTTGCCATAGAGGGGCCTGTGATCATTTCAGCCAGCAGAACAAAGAAACAGAGCTGGATGCAGCATCATTTGTTTTGATTAAGAAAATGAAAAGAGAGAAATAAGAGGCAGCTTAACAAACCGGCGACATGAGAGAGGAGCCGTGACGGGAGGAGAAGCAGCTGGTGCATGCAGTGGTGTGCACAGAGGTATTTCTGTTGTTCACTTTATTTTCATCAACAACATGTCCTGGTATATTAATAAAGTCATATCTGATCAAACATGAGTTGACACTATGACCTGGTTTCCATGCTCTTCATAAAAAAGCAACATTACTACCGATGTTTCAGGGACAAGTTTCATAAATGGGTTCATTTAAAACATTTCTCAAATTTCAACCTGAAGTACTAATTTTATTTCACCTTTATTTATGCAGGTTAAACAGGGACCTGTTTTTAGATCAGAATACAAAAGCCAGATAAAAAGTGGGAGTGAATAGTCCATGTAAATAAAAAGAACAGAGCAGATATGATTATTCCCAATTATTCAAATTGTAAGACAATCCGATAAATACATTCAAAACAGTTTTGTTCACTGTGGATGATTTTCACTTCAGCCAATTTATCAGCCAGTAAAAGATACATTCAATGTTAATATCAGTGTTGGGTACAATGGCCAGCCTGTTAACTCTGTTTGTAAAATATATTCATAAGGTAATAAGAGGAAGACATAATTCATTGTATTTCCTTGTTTTAACTTTGCCTCGATTTTAAAAAGCTGCTGCAGGTGATAAAACCCTCTGGCGGTTCGGTCTAATGTTTATCTGGTGATAATTTCTGCAGATTTTTGTCACGACTGAAATATTAAGTAACTATTACAGTAAGAGTCAAAACTAAATCAGTACAAGTCTGTCTAAATGCCATATTGAATCTCTTCCTGGGTGGAAAGGTGCCACCTACTTTCACAAACTGAACTGAGGGGCGTCCAGGTCTGGTCCGGCCTGCAGGTGATGGTGCCACCGCCTTTGACCTGCTGCCCTTTGGGGCAGGAAGCACGGACTGACTGCCCGACATGAAACTCTGGCTGGGATCCGTCGCTGTTGGTGTGTTTGATCCACCAAGGGGGAGGTGGGCAAGACTTCGCTGTGAGGGACAAACACCAAAAAATTGTTTTTTTTATTTCATCAAGAAAAAAAAAGTTTTTTAAAGATATTTGCCTCAAAAAAGAACAAACAGATATTTCTAGATTTTTGTTAAGCTGTCCAGATTATATTTTACTTTTTGCTAAAAGCCAAAAGGAGGATGACTACAAAACTTAAAATAACTGTTGCGAACATAAATATCCACTTCAAATACAAACGTATACACACTCCTGTCAAATCCAAGTTTATTTTTTACCAGTTCTTGCAAAACATTTTTCTCTTTTAATCTGATACAATGTATCTGAAAAACAGAGAAAAATCTGTAAAAATCAATCAACTTCAATAACCTGCATGAAAAAAATAGAAAACTAAAGTGTTGCTTGATTTATTTGCACTCTGTCAGCAGCATTCTGAGCTGCTGTTATTTTACTAAAGTTCTCCAAATCTATTACATTGTGTGGAAATAACTCACTCACAGGTCTCTCCAGGTGATGCCTGTGACTCTCTATTTCCAAAACTTGATAAATGTTTTTGGTAAAATCATTATAATGGTGATGTGAAACTATGCTTGAACTCGCCAAGATGCAGAGACACAAAATTCCTCTTCATCTTCAGGTTCGTGGCAGACACGTGGCAATTCTATCTACCAAGACAAAAAGTCTTTATTCCATCTAAAGAAAATGACAAAACCATCCACACATTTCATTGTGCGGATGGTTTTTTTTCTGGAATTGTGGCTCAGAAGTTCAGGTTTTAACCCAATGATTCATTTGGAGGAATGTTTAATCTTCTTCATCTGAAGAGAACAGGTTGTCTTCTACATTGTTTCACGAAGCGAACAAACTGTACATGTCAGAAATCCATGCAGCTTCTTTGGTGTTGCTATTTTAACCCGAATTATCCTTCCTGATCAGTTTCTGTCTTCTTTTCATGAGAAGAGGAGAAGCATGTGTTTCTCTATTCATCTTATTTGCGGGTTCACTCAATCAAGTTTGAAATCAGGAAACATGAAAGCAAATTTTATGTTTTTGGTTGAACAAAGTATTTGTGTAAGGATGTCCACACACACACAAAAGTTAAATTTTTATATCCTTATCTCGCATTAAAGGTTTTAGTGGTTAACCAGCTTGTTGTTTTTTTTTTTTTAGACCACAAAACCCTGGTATTTTAAAAGTGGATCAGGACACTTTTTATTTCTACTGGACTCTGTTGTATAAAGACAATTTCAGCTGCTGTGGATTTGCTGATTTCAGGGCCATTTGTAAGTGTCATAATTATGACTGACACCAGCAGCCAAGAAAACAATTTTGTAAAAAACATTGCTTTATTTTTGTGTGCGTTCGTGTTGAGAAAATTATTTCCCACCTTGACAGATGGGGAAAGTTGAACTCCAGGTGTTTCCTCCCATGCACATCACCAGGCCGTCTCCCACCAGGCTGTAGCCGCGATCACAGAGGAACTCCAAAGCGCGTCCAGAGCTCAGGTTGTGCTCCTGCACTCTACCATGAAGCACCTGTTTGGGACTGTCGCAACCTCTGACCTCTGGTTGACAGCGACAGGAAGTACAAGTAATAATTGAAAAGAAAATGTAAGGACTTTGATCGTAAACCACATATTAAAACTCAAAGCTTGCCCTTCGTACCTGCACACGTAGGTGACGGCATGCTCCAGGTGCCGTTAGCCAGACAGGTGAGAGTCTTTGGGCCATCGAGCTGCTGCCCCTCATTGCAAACGTAAGTGACGTTTTGCGGGTTAGCCCCTCCTGTTTGGATCTGAGCATTTTTCACAAAAGGTGGAGGCCCACAGGAACGTGCTGAGGCTGCAGACACGAAAGAACAGATGTCAAAGGTCATGGTGGGGATTTGAAATTATTCACATATTTCATTATTGAGAGGCTGTTTTAAACCTATCACTGTAGCAACAGAACATCGGGTTTTAGAGCACGGTGCAGCTTTCCTAAAAACACAACTTTAATATATTTATCTATTTTTTTTTCTCATTTGTATTTTGCGCAGAACTGTTGCTGTAATTGACATTTACGTCAGTATTTAAGGATGAGTTGAGTAACATATCGTCTCCATTATTCAAAATTTGCTCTTTTAAACATCCTCTGTTTTGTACCTGTGCATTTCCATTTTGTCCCTTTGTATTTTTCAGAAAATAATTTTGTCCCCTGTACTTAAACTTTTGCATATGAATTTGTTTTTTCTTGTAGTTACTTTTTTGAACTCCGTTGTAATTTAAGGCAACTATTTATACTGTTCCTATTTTAACTCTGGTCACCGCTTAGACCAGTTGACATAAAATATGACATAGTAACTAAATAAACTCTGGTTGATCATTTTTATTGGAGAAATATAAAAACCTTTCTTTACAGATGACCATGTATAGAGCACAGAAAAGTACTTACACTCTCTGTCAATGCTTTGAAACAAAAATATGAAATAATGAAATGGTGACCTGCACTTTTCCAAATATTTGCACATAAACTCACCAAGACACACTGGCTGCGTGCCGCTCCATGTTCCATCTCCTTGGCACGTCTTGACAGAGTCTCCCTGAGATAAAATAGTGAAACAGAAAAACAGAGCAAGCTGATCTTCACGTTTCAAATCCACAATCACCTTTTAATACTTTATGGAAACACTATTTTACTCCACAAATTGCTGCATAATATTAAAGAAATTTGCTTGCCCGCTTGAGAGAATTGAAATATATATTTTTGCAACTAAACTGGTTCAAATGCTAATCCCTGCTTAGCACCAGTTCTCTATAGTTCCACCTATATTTCCAGACTAACACCAAACCACTGTGTTTGTATCCTGAGACCCACCTTTGCTCCATACCAGAAAAAATAACCAAGTTCACCAGGAAGTAAAAATAAATTCATGAAACCAGCAACTAGTAAAACGAGCTAGTTTTGCTTTAAACCTGCTGAATTTTAGACAAAAAGAATGAACTGTTCCCGTTAACAACAGTAAAATTGGTTAGGGAATGCCACAAATAAATATCCCCAGGTGGTTTTAATAAACCCTCTTAAAACTTTTACGTAACTCTCATATACAACACCAATTAGAAGGATAAAGACAGTTTCTAAACTGTGACTGTTAAACAATGTTTATAAAACAAATACATGATATTAAAACATTTGTGGGAATAATGAGACACTTAATGTTATAATTTTGAAATGTAGATACACATTGTAATGTCTACCTGTACTGTGGTTCTATAGGAAGTAATAATTTAACAGAAGGAAGCTCAAACATTTGCCAGCTGAGACATATTTAGTCATGAAATGTATTATAATACAATATCAATAGATGGACCCTATTTTAGTACTAGAACATGTTTGAAGGAAACACTGATTACAGTGAGTGCTCAGCCTGACCTGCAGGACATCTCTGTGTCAGGAAAAAGAGTCAGCTCTTTCCGCCCCACTAACGGTTGAGGGTAAATCATGTGACTTACTCTAATCTGATTCTTTCCCAATAGCTCTGAGTGTGCAGATGGTTAATGGTCTGACACAGCATTTTAAAAGTAGCTCTGGACTTGTGTACACCAACGAAATCATTCAAATTCTATAGTTATCTGGATCAAACCTCAAATGTTAAAACAAAAAACACATTTGTGTTTTTATTTTTATTTCACAAACTATTCCTATTTTCATGGTAGCAGGAGCGAGGCAGGTCTTTTAGATGAAATTTGTTTTTCTAAATTAGATATAAATTTCTGTCTCTCTTTTTTCTTTTCTTTTGATCTTTCCAGTTGTTGGGGCTTAAAAAGTGAACTTTGGTTTGATGATCACCTTCAGATCAAAGCCAGGCAGACAGGAGTACAGCACAAAGTCTCCATAGGTGTAGCTGTCGCCCTCCATGACACCGTGAAGAAGAGGAGACGGTTTCTCACACGTCACCACCTCACATGAAACCGTGATGATGCTCGGAGACCAGCTTCCTCCCATCTAACCACAAAACACAAACAACATAGCTTTGTGTGAAACATAACATTAATTGATAGAAAGAATGGTTACATAACCATAGATTCACCTTCAAAAATACACATATTTAAATGTATGCTATGCAAAAAAAGGGTATTTGAAGCTATAATTTGGTTTTTAACTGGGAAGAAAAGCCCATCACTACCTGACACTCTGCTAGTGCTGACCCCTGCAGGTAGAAGCCAGTAGAACATGAGAGGGTGATTGTGCCACCAACAGGAGTGAGCTCTCTCCCATTGATTTGCAGGTGGGGGATGGAGACATTGGTGGGTAACAGACAAGGGGCAGGAAGGCACTGGATGCTGTGTTTGGACCAGGTGCCGTCACTCTGACAGGAAAGAGAGGCTCTACTTGTTGCCAACTGGTATCCATCCTCACATCTGGAGAGCAGGAAATATGAAATAAGAAAGAATATGTCTGACGTCAGTTAGAAAAACAAGAGGTGAGACGGTTACCTACTAGGAGTATAACAAAGTATCCGGCCCAGAAAACAAGACAATGTTGTTTTGATGAGCATGACAAAAGATTTTAATACATATTGCAGAAGTAGAGTGAGTTTTTACCTGTATGTGACCTGGTTGGGGAAGGTGAAGACGTCTCCCACCACTTGACCATGGGCTACTGCAGGTGGTTTTCCACAGTTTACAGGCTCACAGCGGATTCTGGGTTCCCCCCATCTGCCATCTCTTCCACAGGAGAGGAGCGAGGATCCTTTCAGCAGGTAGCCGGGACGACACATGTACGTGACTGTTTCTGGAAAGGTAGTTGTGCCACCCTGTAGTACTGCATTGGGAACTACAGGTGGAGCAATGCTGCACCTCCCCCTACCACACACTGGCACCCCAGGGCTCCACACGCCTCCTTTCTCACACACTGCCTCAGAGGGACCTAGCAGTTTGTAGCCCTGATCACAGCTGAACTGAACTCGGTCTCCACAGGCTTGGCCAGGGCCTGTGACTGTTCCAAACCGAACTTCTGGCGGGGAACAGGCACAAGGTTGGCACTGAGGAACGGAGCCCACCCAGAGTCCCTTAGCTGAGCACCGCAGGATGGGATCGCCAACTACCTCGTATCCTTCAAAACAGATGTACTCCACCACGTTGTTGTAGTTGAACCCTGAGCCGTTCACAAAGCCGTGCCTGATGTCCTCAGGTGGGTCGCAGCTAATGATGTCACAACGCGGTGGGGGTTTGTCCCACAGTCCATCTGACTGACAAACAACTGTGGGATCTCCAGTAAGCTTGTATCCATCATCACATTCATACTTCAGTTTGCTGTTGAAACCAGTTTCTGACCCTAGCACACGGCCATGGGGTATAGGAGATGGCCTCCCACAACGAGCTGGGACACAAGAAAGGTAGGCATGGCTCCAAGTACCATCAGCCTGGCAAACACTTTTAGATGTTCCTTTTAAGATAAAACCAGGCTGACACCTCAGTTCAATTTCCTTATTATAGGTGTAATCTTTCCCTTCGACAGTGATGTCACTAGGTACTGTTGGGGGACTGCAGGACACTGGCTCACAGCGTGGCGTTTGACCGTTCCAGTTTCCATCTGCCTGGCAGGCGATGGTGTCCGTTCCCTTTAGGACAAATCCAGGATGACATTCGAAGTGCAGAACTTCAGGGTACACAAAATCCCTCCCATGAGTCAAACAGTTAGCAACAACACCAGGATCACCACAGGATACAGGTCGACATATTGGCTCGTCACCAGTCCAAAGTCGACCAGACACACACTGTCTTACAGGCTCTCCCACCAGCTCATAACCTTCCTCACAAGAATAGCTAACCACACTGCCAACAGGAGCATAAGTCACATTTATGGAGCCATGCTGTGGATTGGATGGTAATTCGCACTCAGTTGGGACACACGATGGGGCCGTTCCGTTCCAGCCCCCATCTTCCTGACATACCAGCCTGGTGTGGCGGCTGATGTCGTAACCTTGATGACAGCGATACTCAATCAGTGTCCCATGAAGAAAGTTCAAGTCCAAAGGGGAAGCTGCAATGGTGTCTTTTGGAGCAGTGTCCGACTCTGTCACCCTGACATAGTCTCCAAAGTCAACGTGAGGAGGGAGTCCACAGTCAGAGGGTACACACATAGGAACAGAACTAGACCAGCCCGTCTCCTCACAGGTTAGATGATCCTGGCCAACAAGCTGGAACCCTGGGAAACAGCTGTAGAAAATAGTTACGCCGAAACTGTGATCCTGACCCTCCACAAAACCATTTTCGATAGGTTGGGGAGGAGTGCAGGATATCTGCGTGCATACAGGGGGCTCTGAGTCCCACTCTCCATCAGCTAAGCACTTCAGAGTCTCTGGGCCGCGAAGCCGGAAACCACGGTGGCAGGAGTAGGTGGCGCTGTGATCATACTGGAGCTTTGTGTAAACCACTTTCCCACTGGCTATCTGTTTAGGGATGGAGCATTCAACAGGACGACACGATGGGACCCCACCAATCCATGCACCTCTGTCTCCACAAAGAACAGTGGAGTCTCCAACTAAATTATATCCAGTCCTACAGCTATACAGGGCTTTACTGAGGTACATCAGACCCTGGACGTCAACAAATCCGTTGGAAATCTCCACAGGCTGAGGACATTCAACTGGGATGCATTCTGGATAAGGAGTACTCCACTGGGAGCTGGCTAGACAAGACACAGAGTCTTCTTTTCTGAAAGTAAAGCCTCCCATGCATGTGTAGGTGATCACAGAGCTGAAAGGGAAAGAATAAGAGGTATTGTTTGGAGCACCAAAAGTCACCTCAGGCGGAGGTCCACAAAACACCTCCTTGCACACCGGAAATGTATCGTTCCACTCCTGGGATGGAGTGCACCGAAGAACATTGGCGCCCTCCAGAATATAGCCATCCTCACAGGATAACTCCACAGTTCCAGACTCAGAGTACAGGCTCTTCAGGACCAGATGGCTCTCCTCTAGAGGCGGCTCCGGACACTTGACAGGAGAGCAGCGCGGAGGATTGGGCTGATCCCACTTTCCGTTCTTGAGGCAGGTGGAGACAGGATTCCCTCCAAGCTCATAACCCTCATCACAGAAATATTCCACCTTGCTGCCCACACGGAAGTTGGAGCCCTTGTAGTGTCCGTGGACCACAGCAGGAGGAGGGTCGCAGGTCAACAGGACACAGGTGGGTGGGTCGTTGTTGGACCACTGTCGGTTAGCTTGACAAACTCGCTCTGGCCCACCCACCAGTTTGTAGCCAGCATTACAGGCATAAGTCACCTTGTTATTGAAAGTGTATCGAGTTCTGACCTAAAAGAAAACAAACACAAACATCCATCAATGTAGAAAACAACAACGAATTCAAAAGTGCATTCTGTATTTTTGTCTTTTGTACTAACGTAGATGTATCCATTTAGCAGTGCAGGTGGGGAGGAACAGGACACAGGAACACAAGTGGGCAGACTCCCTCCCCACTCTCCATTAGCCTTGCAGATCCTCCTCTTCTCCCCTCGAATCAGGTACCCTGTCTCACAGCTGTACGCCACCACTGCTCCGAAGCTGAAGTTGGTTCCTCTCACATACCCTCGATCGATGCTCTCTGGTTTGGAGCACCTCACTGGCACACAACCAATCTCAAACGGCAAAGGCTCCCACGTCCCTCCTAACAAGCATCGGAGTGTGGCGGTGGTATTTAGCATGAAACCCTCTTCACATTTGTAGCTCACTTCAGTGTTGCTGGCATATTTGGGTTTGTTGACTGAATCTAAAATTGCGTGGGAAACCTCAGGCGGGCGTAGGCAAAAATTTGCGATGCAGCGAGGGGCCTCCATGCCATCAGGGGGCACCCACACTCCCTGAGCGTTGCACACCATCTTGGAATTGTTGCTGGCCGTGTATCCATCTGTGCAGTAGTAGCTGGCTGTGTCTCCGAACAGCTTGTGGGTCTCGTGGGGCACAGCATGGTCGACAGCAGGGGGTGGGCCACAAGAGCGAGGGACACACTGCAGAAAGCCTTCAGTCCATTGGCCAGTGGGTAGACATTCCCTGGTTTCTGGGCCAATCAGAGTGTACCTAGAGAGCAAGCATTAAGGAATGTATAGACTTTTATTTCTTCTTACAGTGTCTTGATATTCATATCCTTTGAAGATTTGACCATTTTGTCATGTTGCAAGTTGATGCTATTGGAATGTTTTTGATAGACTACATTTAAAGTAGAACATTTTTTTTTTTTTTTTTACAGTTAATACTTTGCAGAACTAATTTTTGCTGCATTTACAGTTGCTGATATTGTGAGGAATGTTTCTTTGAACTTAGAACATCAAATGTCTGCCATTTTTGTTCATTACGATTTACATAATAGCTTAGGCTTAGTCAGAATGCATGGAAAGCATATGAAAAGATCCATGAGAATATTACAAATTTATTGCATTGTTGTCGAGACTTTGACTAGCCCATTCTAATGCAAGAATATGTGCTTTGTGTAGCTTAAAGTAAATAAGAATCTATATCACTCCATTGCAGCTCTGGCTAATGTAAATTCAGTCATTCTGTGAGCTAATAAAGTTTTGATTTGATGAAGCAGAGCTACGTTTACCCTTCTTTGCAGACGTAGTGAACTTTATTTCCCACTTCATAGTTTTCTCCAACAATCACCGCATCTTTAAGTGCTGGCGGCTCGTTGCACAAGATGCTCACACAGCGAGGAATGGGGCGGCTCCACTCGCCTGTCGCTTCACAAACCACTTCCATGGAGCCCTGTGGTCTTTGCAACAACATAGTACTTAGTATAGACACTTGTTTATAGAGGTACTTTGCTGCAATAACAGAGACATCATCATCTGTAATTCATCCATACCTGTATCCCTCAGCACAGGTGTATTTAATAGTAGAGAGGTAGGTGTTCGTGTCGAGGACATAACTTGCATGCTCTACAGTTGGTGGCCCCCCGCAGGTCACCGGATAACAGATAGGTGGCGCCCCGCTCCACCTCAGAGTCGAGAGACAGTGGAACTCATAGGGCATCTGAGGCAGGAAGCCGTTTTTACAGCTGAGGGGCAACAAACAACAAAACTATTTTTCTTTTCTGCAAAATCTAAGATCCTTTGTTGGATTAATGTTTGTCACAGTGACACACAGTGTGATGCACATGGTACCTGAAAGTCACCTTGCTTCCAAATGTAAAGTTGTTTCCTGTCATGACAGAGTTTTCAGGGACACTTGGAGTCGGGCAGGAGAGAGCTGCAGAGAGAAGATGGGAACATTATTAATACCTGCTTGTTTTCATGTTTTCATATTGTAATTGCAGCTTTTATGTTAAGATATCTGAGCCTCGTGCAATAAATTTTTGATTAGATTAGTCTTCTCCAAGACGCCTTTCATCATTTATGCACCACAACATTTTCCATTCATTGTAAACATTTTAAAGAGACGAGCTGCTTCAATCCAGGGTGGAGCTCAAGAGCAAAACTAGCTCACTGTAACATTTGTTTCCTCTCATAAAGATGACTCTAACATGTCTAGTCACAAATAGCAACATTGTTTGTTAATATTATTATTTAAAGATAAAAAAAAACAGCAGCAATTATAAAATTACTGCACTTTCCATATGATATAATTGTTGATGCTAATATAATGTGAAGCAGTCAAAACCATATGTTGTGTGTAATATGTGCCTTTAAAAGAAAAATTGTGGTCAGCATGACAGTAAAAAGACTAAATGGGCTGAATACGTCAGACTGGCACTTCCACTTCCTTCCTCTATGAGTAACGTTGTGGCTTCGAGCCAAGATGGAGACACTATAGTGGCTGGGAAAAAGGACAAGAAAAGAGCTGCTCATGTAATCCACCATCCATGCAACTCAAATAACAGACTGTGAATCTGTCGCCGTGTATTTGTAATATTTGCATCTTCATAATAAATCTAAAAATGTATATTTCTATATCCTGAAGTGTGTCACATATCTAATTTCCACACAGTCACAGCTGTAAACTGTAGTCTTCAGGGTTAACAGAACTGTATAACTCAATACAATTATCAAATTTAAGTACACATGGAAGCCTGTCTATACATTCATTAAACTATAAATGTATCTGTTTTGTAACTGAGAAAGGCACTGAAACAGAACAACTGCGTTTAAATTTAAGATGTCAAAAATCAGCGTTCAAAAGTGAAGTCAAATTTGATCCCACAATAAACTTGCTGCATGTGAATCAGTGCAGAAAATATAAAATAGAGTGAGATTATATTTGGATTTTATTACTACTAATACTTAATTTGAGGCTTTGATCTAAAATCTGTGTCTTAGGCTAGAAGACATCATTTTCAAGTGAAGCCACATACTTGTACCCTAAAATAAAAGTTTCCCATTGTTACGGGACATAATAAAAACTTATTGTTGTTCCCAGAGCAGATTTTCGGTAAAGACAATAGAAGTGCTGCACTGTGAGATCATAGTTAAGATTAAGAGCCTCATTTTTTCATTCATTGTTGTATTTGCAATGGCAAATATTCCTGCTTGAATAAGTTCATTGTTCTATGTTTTTTCTTTCATTTTTTGAGATACATTCATAAGCTTCACAAAGTGATATTTTCCTAGCTTAAGGAGGAAATGGTTCTCCTCTCTTGGTATGAAAGCAAAATAGATATGAAACTATTTACCTGAAAAACGTAATCTTCAGTCCAATCCACTAACATTGCTTCCAGTTAGAAGATACATGTTGGTAATAATAAATCAAACCTAAATCTGAGCGAGATCTGAATGATCTCAAGCTTAACTTAAGTAATGTTGACTTATTTAAAGTGAGAGAAAGAAATGTGAATGGCTTAAAAAGCTGAGCTCTCACCTCTGCAGTAAGGGACAGGATGGTCCCAGGTTCCTGATTCTAGGCAGTGGAGTCGTGAAGAGCCAATCAGCTCATAGCCGCTATCGCAGCCAAACGCCACAGCGCTGCCCACCAGAAAGCTGCTGCCGTCTCTCTGGCCAAACTCTGGAGACCCAGGGTTCTGGCACTTGACTGGCTCTGAAATCATCCAATCACAAGGTTTACTAATTTTTAAAGTTTATTAAAGTTTCAAGCATGACTCAAGGTTCTCTCATGATCTGCTAGCATCATAGCTCATCCACTATTAGGCACGGAGACCCTAGTGTCGTTGTACCTGTGCAGTTTTTGCCGTCTCCGGTGTACGGGTGAATGCAGGTGCAGGAGTACGAGCCCTCCGTGTTCTGGCAGCTGGCGTGATCGTCGCAGTCAGACCCCAGAGCACACTCGTCCACATCTGAACTCAAACAGTCACATGCATGTAGAGACAGGCAGAACGAGTCGGATATTTTGTGGTTTTGCAGTTTTTCTGCCAGCATCAGATGAGCATCGCGTCTTTTTACCCAGACAGGCAGGTGGATGTCCTCCCCACTGGCCGCTGTTGCTGCAGTGCACCTTGGCGTCTCCCAGCAGATAAAAGCCGACGTTGCACTGGTAGACCACGGAGCTGCCTGCTTGGAAATCTGAACCCTGGTACAAGCCGTTCTCCAGCGGGCGAGGAGGTCCACACGACACTCCTGCAACACACACGGAGAAAGAAATATACAACCATAGGATTTCTGCTTCCAGCTAAGAATTTGCTACTAAACTCCAACAGCGAACATTAAAGTTATTACGGATGTGTCTGGTTGAATCGTGGTTTTCCTGTAACCTAAGTAGAATGTTTGCTTGTCTTTCCCATTTTAAAGAGTGGTTAAAGGAAATGAACCTGTCAGTCATGTCTTATTTTAGGAGGGACCAAAAACAGGGGCACAGGTGACTTGAAACAAGAAAAATTATTTTTTATAACTATTTCATTTTTGACCTGGTGGATGTGGAGGGTCTGTACATACATTGCTTCATAGAAAAACTACTTCAGCATAAACTATTTACTCAGCTGGAAATCAAAAATGATGAATTTTGTTTCTAATCTTACATTATACTGCTACTCAAGAGAAAGGAAAAAAAAAAACAAATGAGGAAAATTTGGAGCACGGTAATCTGGTAACAGCTGTGATAATCACCAAATCTGTGGAAGGGTGGCTGATTTAATATTTTACTGGAATTTAGTAAGTTCTACAGAATCAAAACTATTTTTTAAGTGTTTTACTTATTTTATGTTCTTCGCAATATAAAAATTATAAAACTTTAAATAATGTCAGTATTTACTGGTCTGGATTCAGTTTTCCCTTTAAAAAGTCTATAGTTATCAAGTTATAACATACCAGTTGTTCAAATAACAGATTTGAGCTATGAAACATATATTTGTGTTGGAATAAAAGTGTTATTTGTTAACATGTTTTTCCATTTTTTTAAATGCATTTTACTTTTTATTAATAGCATTTTAACCAGTAGTACACTTTCATATACTGTTTCTGACTTTTTATGGTTTAATAAATTCATTAAACTTTGTTTAATGAATATGTATTCATTCACTGCATTTACATATTTTTTCAGTAAAGGGCCCAGGGATTATCCAGGTTATGAGCAAGACAACCTGGATTGTGATTTTGGGATTATATGAACAAAAGAAAGAGTTCTAAAACTAACAAAGAGTGTAATCAAAGCGCGACGAGAATTAATGTCTCAAGCTTCTTGTCCAGCTCCATTTATCATTTGTGCATTTTTCTAGCTTTACCTGTCTTAAATTGCCAATATAGAGAGCCATTTGCAATCATAAGCAGAGGTTTTGGGTATCAGTTTTGGGCCTTACTTTCACAGCTTGGAAGCGGATGGCTCCACTCCCCTTTGTTCTGGCACTGCAGCACTGGCTCCCCCACCAGGTAAAAGCCAGGATCACAGGACAGGTGCACCTGAGCACCAGGGCTCACCTCCACGCTGGAAGCATGCAGGTGGGACACGGTGCTTTCCAACTTAGGGCAGTCTGCAGAAACAGAAACCCGTTGTACCTCACCACCAGATTTAATGAAAAAGTCCTGCAATGTTTGCAAGTACTTGATAAATCTCTCTTACCAGCACAGAAAATACTGCTGAGGTTAACTTTGACTCGGCCTGCCACACCACTGAGAAAGTCGGGCCAAGCCAGCACGTTTCCTCTGTGGGTCACATGGGAAGCTGGACAGCTGCTGGCCAAAACTTTGATCTGTTTGTTTTTTGTGAACAAAAAAAAAAAAAAAATTACAAAAAAATTTGTGAAACTTTTTTTTTTTTGTGAGAAACACAAACGTTTCTGACTTTTGTGTTAGGGTTAGAAACACAATACTGCATCTTTTGTACTTTAATCTATTTGTGTCACAACGTTGACTGTGAAAAGAGAAAGTCTGGCGTTTACCTGTTGTGGAGTGAGAACACGATCCCAGATGTTGAGCTGACTGATGGAGCCGACAAAAGATTCAACAGCGTTGAAGCCCTCACCTCTCTCATCTTGGTCCTGACCCAAAACGAGAGCCCCGCCGCCTGCAGAACACCGGGGTTAACGACTTTACAGTAAACCCCAAACATTTACCCAGAAAATAAAGTGCGTTTGAGGAAAGAGTCCAGGCTGAGGATAGCACTACACCTGGGATAGGGGTGCCGACTGACAGGCCTTTGCCTCCGTCTGAGGGCTTCCCGTTGATGTAAATCCTCCAGTCGCCGTCCCAGCTCCTCCATGAAACACCGATGTGGTACCACTGACCCGTGTTCACAGCAGGGCAGTCAGAAATCCGCTGCTTGCCATTCACATAGACCACCCACCTACCATCAAATCAGATGGAAAAACAGCAGTTAAAGATGGTCAAACAGGAGTTTAAATTGATGTTTGATTTTGCATTTCTGACCCGTTGTAGTCGATCAGCAGAAAAGCATTGTCGCTGCCTTCTACGGCGTAGGAAACCGGAGTGCCATAGTTATTCATGTCTGTTGACTTCATCCAGAAGGAGCAGGTGATTTCTGTCAGCGTCGGCATTACTCCATCCATCATCACGTAACCATGGATACCAGACACCTCAAAGTCCAGGTTGAAGGCAGAGGACATCTCTGAGGACACACCAGAAAATAATAAGCAAACTGTTTTTGTGTTAAATGTGGGTTTTTCACAGTAGAATCCCATTCGATAGTAAAGAGAAATACATGATGAAATTAAGCTCTAAAACAGAAAAACAATAGCAAGCATAACTGACATTTAAGGCCAATTTAGTATAAAATAAATCACAATCAGCTTTTCAATATTTCTTTAAATTAGATAAGTAGATAAATAAGACAAAATGTTATTTTTCCAAAAATCAACTGAGCATTTTTTTTACACTTTCAACATATAAAAGAATAAAAACATAATGAAATAAAAACCTAAACAGAACTGGGGAAAAAAAGAGTAAATTTGATCAACTATGCCCTTTAAATGTGTCGTGTTGTGTTTCCTCAGTTGCCATGGTGTTGTGGCATCTGTCCTATACAGTAGTACCTGTCTCACACCTGGATCCGTTGAACCCAGGGAGGCAGCGGCAGGTGTAGGAGCCCAGACCGTCAAAGCAGCTTGCTCCGTTCATGCAGGGGTTCGGGTTGCACTCGTCCACATCCACCTCACACAGCCTGCCTTGAAAGCCCTCCACACACTCACACCTGGACGGGCGATAAGGATGTTCAACAGTTTTTAAAGCTCTGGTCCTTCTCAGTTTTTGTGAGCATTTAGCTACTATCATGACCTTTTTCTTTTTTTTTTTACCTGAAGCTATTGACATCATCTATGCAGGAGCCTCCATTGAGACAAGGGGAGCTGTAGCATTCGTCAATGTTGATCTCACAGCGATCCCCAGAGAATCCAACGGCGCAGTTGCAGCTGTAGTCTCCTGTCAAGTCTTCACACACTCCTCCGTTCAAACACGGGCCGGACAGACACTCGTTGATTTCAAGCTCACACAGAGGACCTGTGAACATTTAACAGGGATGTTAGAAAGTTCCTCTACGTCGGGAGTGCCAAACTCGTTTTTATTTTGGGCCACATCGAGATCAAAATTTGATGAAATGCAGTGCACAAAGGGCGTAAAATAAACTCCCTGTTCTCAACAAGTATGGGAGCCAACTCCTTATTACCTACAAATGTATACAAACAGCAGAAAACATGTTCATGTTCACATGTGATCTGGCGAATTCTCACTTTTTAATGCTGCTCATGAATCAAAAACCCAATATGAATTACTTCAAACGTCTATCAGACTGTCTGATGAACAGAAAAGTGCAGTTTGTTAAAACTGAAAAGGATTTTTAGCAGACATATAAATATTATTATGAAGTGGAAGTGAAGTCCAGCTGATTGCCATTAATGCCTGTTTAGAACTAACCTGTGAAGCCCCCAGCACAGCTGCAGGAGAACTTATTGACCTCGTCCACACACAGCCCTTCGTTTAGACACGGGGAGGAGAGGCACTCGTTCACCTCACCCTCACACAGGGAGCCTAAATCAGACAAACAGAAAGCCTTTCATGACCTTCAGAGTATTAGTGAAGGCTTTCTTTATCGTTTTGTTTGACAGGGTCTGTACCTAAGAAGCCAGGTTTGCATTGACACTGGAAGTCCCCCATCCCATCCTTACACAGGCCTCCATTCTGGCAGGGGGCAGAGTCACACTCGTTTATGTCGACCTCACACTTTGCACCTGAGGGAGAAATGTCAGCGGCGTCATAGCAGTGGCGTACAGCGGCGACATCTGATATCCGATGAGTGGTATTTATTTACTTACCTGTGAATCCAGGCATGCAGGTGCAGACGTATCCCGCTCCAACCTCCTCGCATGTCCCCTTATTTTGACAGGGATTCAGGAAGCACTCATGGAAAACCTGAAGAAATTATTTAATTTAAATTTAGTGGCAAAGTTTTTGACCACCTGAGAATAACTTGTGCAGAGCCAATCTAGAGCCAGAAGCGGCTCTCTGGGTGCTAGTAATCTGCAGATCCTTTCACTTCTAACTAATATAATCCCAAGGAATTATCGACTTCAAACCACCTCATATATCTTGCTGAAAAGTTACTTGTAAGTTGGTTTTGTCTATTTCAAGTCCTCTAAAATTTCTGCTTTAAAAGCTGAACAAAAGGCTAACACTTTATTTGACGGGGTGTGCATAAGACTGACATAACATGAATAACACTGTCATAAACATAACATAACAACCTGTCATGAACATAAAGGAGTCTTTATGAATGTTTACGTCTGTTGTCATGAGGTGTCATTCGGTGAATAATGACCCTGTCAAATAATCTTTTATGTAACTGACAAAAGATATTTGGCTAGATTTTGTGTTTTTTTTTCAGGGATACACAACATATTTCTAAAGTTTTAAAATATAATTTATTCTAAGAATAAAGCAGGTTTTAAGCTCTATACATGTTGTATTTTGTAGCAATACAGAAAGAGGTGGCAAATTTGATGCATTCCAAGAGGGTTTTAAGACATAACAGACATAACATAATGACAATGTTTTCATTTCACAGTGGCAAGACAAGAGACAGAGTGAAAGCAGATTTTTATTTTGATCAATAATCACCTGACTGCTGACTTGGTAGTCCTCAATGACCTCCACTTCTGGAGCAGGAGTTACGCTCTCCTCCTTAGCGAGAAAGCTTGAGCTAAAACCTGACAATGACACCCAGAGAATGTAAAATGCAAGCAGAGGGAAGTCTGTAAAAAAAGCCTCAGTGGGAGGTTTCAGATTTTGGTGGAGGGCAATAAAACTAATTGAAGAGGAGCCAAAAGTCAATGCCCAATTTACTGCAAGTCGCCACCGTATTTGCTGTCTGTGATCAACTCCTTCTCACTACATGCTGTTAAATTAATGCAGAAAACTACAAAACCATCGTTAAAAAAACTTGCCATTAGCTGGCAGACAAGCAGGAAAAAGGTCTGTGCTTAAATTCATAACTGGCGCTTTGCTGTAACCACTGTTCATTTTTGCACTTAGGCATGCAGTGCGGTTTATTTTCTATTGCTTCACAGCAATAAAAACCTTATTATTACCACGTCCCCTGATCCCGCTCAGTAATCCTGTTTCCAATTGGATTGAGCTGTCAAGAGACAGATCAGCCACCACACAAGTGGTGTTTTACATGGGAAAGGCTGACACAAAGCAGTTCCTTTACAGCAACGTTGACGTAACTTGGCTCTTTCTACAGAGTTAATATAACTCACATGTCAGCCTAACACTGTACAACACGGTCAACCCATGGAAATCACTTTAATCTTCTGGATTTATCTTATCTGGTGTTTCTTTTCAAATTAGGATCTATATACACACTAAGAATAACAGAATCTTAAACAATTTGGTAAAGCCAAGATGATTATGCCATGGCTTTGAAGGCTCCTGACAAGTCAAGACAATATCAGAGTTTACCAGAGGCACACCTGTCCTTTTGAGACAAGATGGGGAAGACAAAAGAAATCAGCCGAGCTATCAGGAAGAGAAAAGTGGAGGCGAACAAGTCTGGTTCACTTCCAGATGCCTGAAGGTGCCATCTGCTCAAACAACTATATATGCAAAGATCAGCAGCATCAAGCCGTCGTTCTGTTCAGGAAGGAGACGGCTTCTGTGTCCCAGAAGTGAACGAGCTTTTGTTTGAAATGTGAAAATCAACTCCAGAACAAAACCATAAGACTTTGTGAAGATGCTGTCTGAGGTTGGGAGGAGACTCTCGCTACTCTCCTATTTGTGCCATTACTACAAAACTGAGATTACAAGTTGCAAAAGCTCTCAAGCACGTCTTAAATTCTGGAGACATTTCAGTGTGCGTCACAAAATAGATTGAAGAAGTCACTCAAGACATGAGCCTGGGCATAGATGGGTCTTCCAAATGAACAATGACACTAAGATTACTGCCAAAGTAGTTAAAATGGCTTAAGAATCAATCAATTTCAGTCAAAATCAGCGCAAGATAAAGCATCTGGTTTTTTGAAGGTCCTCAACTTCTATCAGTAAAGATGGTAGAAAGACTCCCAACATTACCTGACAAGATCAAGTTCAGTCATTTGTTTACCAAAACCGTTTTATGCCAGAAAGACTCACTGGAGCAGTGCTGAATGCTGGACGCCCCGGTTATGGTGGTCGTCCCATAGAAGGGGCAGGAGAGGCAGTACGAGCGTCCGTGATCGGGCTGGTAGTAATCCCTCGGACACGGATAGCAGGGAACCAGACCAGTGCGGGAAAAATGACCTGCCATGCAGGGAACTGCAACGAGGAAGAGGAAAACAAGAGCAAACAAAGTAATTCAGAGTGATTAAAAAATGTCTAAGATGATCAGATGGTAGCATTCAGTGAGGGAAATCCAAACTGAAGCCTAATGTTTATATAAAAAATGTATTTTATGATAAAAAATGTGTTTTGTCAGGATAGTTTTATAAAATTTGCTAAATCACCAGTAATCCATTTAAGGCAGAAATCAAGTCAAACTCTAAAGAATTGAAGATGATACAGCTACAAAGTGAGCCAGCATTATTAGACTGCATCACCTCCACACTCTGCCTCATCCACTGCTCCTCTGGTGACTGTGGAGGTTCCACCAGGACACACTAAACATTTCCTGGCACCATAACCAGGCTGGAAGTGACCCAGTGGGCAGGACTCGCAGATCTCCAGTCCATTCAGTGAGTGGCTGCCAGGTTTACATTGCCCTGCAGACACACACATATCAACAAACCAGGAAAACTTTACTTTTATTTGTGAGAACAAGCTTACAACAAATCATTTTACTCCTAATTGATGGCCAAAATGCTGATTGACAGTGAAAAGCCTGACATCTGTTCTCAAACACACCTTTGCACTCGGTGATGCTGCGGGAGTGCATATAGGCTGTAGATGTCCCCTCAGGGCAGGACTTGCACTCCAGTTGACCTTCCTGGTCTTGGTAGGACCCCAGCCAGCAGCTCTCACACTCGTTATGCTCCAGAGAAAAGTACGTGCCCACTGGACATTGGACTGCAAAAAGAAGGCTCACACTTAGCGATTTCCTGGAACATATAAATCTTGCACAGCGCTATTAGTCATGCTGCAAATGTAGTGTGCATAAAATTAAATTAATTTAAGTCAGAATATTCTTTCTTCAAGCTTACCACACATTCTGCCTTTGAGCACTGAGCCTGGCCTGCAGAACAATGAGGCCTTTTTGCTTTCCAGCGATTTGGGATCAGAAATGATCATCTCTGAGGAGACGTGGTAGCTGGACAGAGGCTGCTTCGCCAGCGTTCGTTTCAAGCGATTGGTGAGCTGCTCGAGCGTTCGCAGAAGCCTCTTCTGATTGGCCACTTCGATAGAGTCATTTCTCGACAGAGGCAAAGGGATGCTTGCTGGGGAAACAGCCAAAGATTAGTGCATAGACAACAGAAATATTTTGAACTAAACCTTTAAATGCAGACATCTTTATGAGTATTGCTTAGCAACCAACATGTTTGCATCATTTGGAGATGTGTTCACTTCTGCTGTCCTGTTCTGTGGTGCACACTGGTCTTCCACAAAATGATTAGCAATAACATTTGTTTATGCTCAAAACCGTCACGCTAACATGCGCCATGATTTCATAATCTTGCCTATTCTTGTGTGTAGGGGACGTTACGCTTGCTTTTGCTAACAGATTTTGCAATGGTCTATTACAGTCTCCTTAAACACACAGAATGTTGTTGTACCTGTGATGTTGAAATAAATTTGGATCTTGTGGTCTTTGGTCGGACCTCTGATCTTCCTGTGCCTCTTGGAGCGCTGCCTCATGCTGCCGTCTTGCTGCCGACTTGGGAGCTGTCGGGTGCCTGTGGCAAAGCCTGACTCAAAGTAGGCATAGTCCTGCGCACCCTGAGAGCCCCAGTTGTTGGCCCATCCTCCTGGTGCTGTTTGGAAGGCAAAAAAACAACAATCGGCTGATAATGCTTCACTTAAACTGAAGGTTAGATGTCTTGTTTTGAGTAAGAACATCTACAGATGCCTACCAATTGAAAATCCATTCTCATAGTCATAGTTGTACTCCAGGCAGTGACCCTGGGACATGACCTCCAGCTTGCAGGTGATTTCATCACTACTACAAATAGAGGGAAGCTACAGAGAAAAGGAAGACGTGGTTAATCGTGCTCTGTGTGTATTTCTGAGTGTGTGTCCGTACTGGCCCTCACCATGCTTCCCAGTTTGGCATTAAAATGACCAGCAAACGACTTGACCAGGTCTGCATCGTCGCATCGAGATGCTTTAAACAACATCTCAAAGGGCTTATACCCGTTGTTAGCTATGCGGTTCACTGAAACAGAGAAAAGAGGGGATTTGTGATATTTTACCTCACTGAGTGCAATTTGATCATAAACTCGAGCTGCAGTGGCTGAGGTTGTCGGTTCAAAACCCTACTCCATCCTTCTTGGAATTAGATAAAGTAAAGGCCATTTTATCATTTTACCATTCATAAAATGTTCCAGATGTCTCAGAAGTATCTTAGTATACAAATTGGCAGTCTGTAAAATGTACAGACAGTTCAGCATGAGCTGCACTCACAGGAGCAGTCCGGTCTGTCTGAAGAGTATGCCGGCTCCCAAACACCATTGTAGGCACAGAAGTAGCTCTGCACTGCATTTTGAGCAAAGCTGTAGCCTTCTTTACACTGAAGAGTACAATTAACCCCCTCCTCTTCTTCAGAGCAGATGAACTCTCCATTCACTGGAACATACGGCTGCTCACAAGTAGACCCTGGACAAGACAAAGAATGACAATGATTACTTAAATCCAACATAAAAAACAGAGCTGAGATTCTAGCTCATTGGATTTGAATTTTAGAAAAATTTACTTCAGTAAATGTGAGCAGCGGGGGCAGTGTGGGTTGTCTTCCCAGAGGGATAAACAGGATAAGCCGCCTCAAAGTCCATGGACACTTTGCAGGAGTGTTTGTTACTTTATTAAATGTTTTTTATTAATCCTGTGTAATAAATTATCTAATTTTCGAGTTTCCAACAGCTGTAAGCCATAAAATATACTCCGTATGTGTAATGAATACCTATGTCATCATATATCATATGTACACTGGGATTCCTGAATAATTTTACATTTCCATGATTTTCTAATTTATTGAGATGCACTTATATACTTTCGACAGGTAGGCCTGGAAAACAGGAACACTTTAAATATACTCTTGATTTATTTCTTTAGAGTCATAAATGTTTGCTTTTCTGTTAATATTTAATACAACATACGATGCAACACTGTAATTTTAATTTAAAGAAATGTAATTGAAACAGGAAAAAGACATTGCTATAGAATAAAATAGATTTTTAATTCACACCTTGCACAGTTATTGTGAGGTTGCAGATGCGGCTGTTTCCTGCTGTATCCGTTGCCGTGTACTGGACCACAGTTTCTCCTACTGGGAACAGCGAGCCCGGTTTATGGCTACTGGTCACAGTGAGACGACCACCTATAGAGCAAAAAAAAACAGTGCAATAAACCAAAACTGAATCACTGTAATCATAATATATTCAAATAAAAATCCAAAATTCTCCCAACTGTTCAAACTACACAAGCTGCATTACTTTAAGTTACTCTGTGTTAAAAGTGCTTTTCTTCATGTCCTGTAGAGGGCAGGCTTGGGGTTAGATTGTCATCTGAAGGTAGTGAGTCACTCTTGTAGGTAGACTACAGAGCTTTATACAAATAGATTGCATCTGTCTGAAGGTCTTAAAGAATGTAAATGCATAAAGGTTGTTAGAAGGTAGGAGCTGAAGCATAATGCTGTGCTGTGTGCTGGTGTGTGATGCTTCGAGGTTTGTCTGCAGGCCAGAAACAGCCTGTGGGAACAAAAAGAACAATGAGCACATCTGTAAGAGCAGGAGACACAGAATGCATTGAGAAAAGTGAGGGATTTGCCTTTCACTTGACTCCAGTCCACCTTCTCCATTAACTGCGGCAAATATCATTCCAGAGGGACTGGCACGCGTCTGGAGTCTCCCTTTATGTTTTATTTTAGTGCGTGTGTTCGTGTGTGTGCGCCTAACGAGTCTCGACTATAAATAGAGTTGGCATCAGGGTGTGGGCCTGGAAAAACAAAACACTGACGTCGAAGCAGCGCTGCGCTGACGTCGTGTGGACCCGGACCGGCCGCAGCAGCAGCAGTCTGTTATTAGAGTGCATGCGTGTGGGGGTGTGTGTGTGTGTGTGTGTGTGTGCGCGTGTTATTGAGGTCGTTTGATGGGGGCTCACCTCTGCAGACAGGTGGGAAGTGATTACTTTGAGTTGTTTGTGAGTGGGATGTTAGGTTTGGAGTTCATTAACTCACGAGAGCGCTTTGGTGTTAATAATGTGCAGATAGAGAGTCGGAGTTAGTGATGCCGGGCTGTTTTGGAACAGCTGCAGTGCCAAGAGAAAGCGTCCAATATTTAGTCTGTTTGCTAGACTGGCCTTCAAGCACTGCTCTGCTGGAAGATTAGTCTGCACAGATTGTTTATTAGATCATCATAACAATAGCAGGTGTCCAGCCCAGCACTCAGCTTTGTAAGAGAACATCTGGGTCATTTATTTTAATGTGCTGCGTATGAAACCGATCGTTTTGTCACTCACTAACAGTTTTTAGAAACACAGCTATGAAATAAGTTAACAGGATCTCTGGTATGTTCAATATACTGACCTTGAGATGTCTAACTTCATACCGTCGTGTTCAAACATCAATAACTGTCTTTTCTTGTCTGCAGCTAATTTATTGGGGACTTCAGTTTCTCCAAACATTTCCAAATAGATCCCTCTCCCATCGCTACTTCGGAAAATTCTGTCAGCCCAGACAGTTTTCAACGTGGACATTAGAAAGCAGACGCAACGTTGGCTAATTACGGTACGTTCACAACAAACGCATTTTGAGCGTCTGGCGCAGCACAATTTGAACCGTTTGGAGCGTTTTGAGCCTTTGAGACACTCCACACAGACTTTGAACGTAAACCAGACAAGCCTGACGCTCAAAACGCATTCGGTGTGAATGCATCATAACTGCTCAAGAGAAATAGTGCATTAGTGCATTTGCCATATTGTGAGAAGCAAGTTCACTTTGGTACGCTGATCCTAGAATCAGTGATCACTGATTAAAATTTATATATACCCCTATAGGACTGAAGTTGGAACCAAAATGGTTTCACTCTGGATGAAAAATTTATTTCTACCATTTTGGGATTTACTAGTTAGCATGTTTTAAAAAATATTTTACATTCTTTTCTAAGTTTTACATTTAACTTTAAGGTCAATTTGGAGATAAATTCTTCAAATTGGTTTAGGAAGATCTGTCCATTGTAATGGGATCCAAAGTCAGCCCTCAAAGAGAAGACATTTTAGATTCTGCTATTGTTCAAATCTAAAACTAATAAAATGATTATTACCAGGACTATGCAGAACCTGGGGACCTGCTGAGAAAACATGCAGGACGCCGGCCTGTGAAGAGTGAAGTTAAATGGACCGGGTCTATAGCATATGTATGATTTATACAAATACACAACAAAAAACAACTTCTACATCATTGAAAAATCTTTAGAAGATCTCTGGTGCCAACAAGACAATGAAAAATTAAACAGTAAGTCAAAATCACTTCAGAGACAAAAACAGGACACCAAAAATACAGTCTTTGAAATACAAAAAGCTACTTCATCATTAACTTTCTACTCATACAGAATAACCTCTAGATCCACAATCATTCTGTGTGTTTTCACTCAGGCTATTCGATCCAGATCCTGTTACGTGTAAACCAGGCTTGTTTCCTAAAAGCTGTCAAAAGTCTTTCCTTTGCCTCGAGGCTCAAAGGTAATATTTTTCAAACCTTCACACGAAAGACAAGCTTTACAGTATTGTATTGTTGTAAAATTTAGCTGCAGCTATATTTTCCCAGGTTAACTCTTCTTTTAAAAGTCAACTTTGTGTTCCCAACGTCTCACAGTTTGGTATAGTATTTCCCATGATCATTTTTAGATGCATTTCTATAGTTTGCAAAGTAGTTTGAGTTGAGAAGGAAGGGCAACAAGAAGGTGCTACTTTAAACACAAGCAAATTTCATTGCCATCTCTCTAAAATATTAACTGCATGTTTACATAAAAAATGATAAAGGTATAAAAAATACAGGCTCTGTTAAGGCCTTTGTTTTCCTCCATGTTTTATTTCCACATAAGCATATCAGGCTTGACTGACCTATGAAATATGTGCACACATGGTCTGAACTACAGTCATGGGAAAAAGGAAACATTTTTATGACTGTCAGTGCAGTCATGGAAATAACCAAGTCCACCTTTAATGCTTCGATAATATTTAAGATGGAAAGAGGCAATCATGTTCTACTAACGACCTGCAAAGCAGAACCTGATCATCAGCGACTGCAACTACTGCTACTTTAAAGCTGCTGTTTATGTAGTTTGCTAGATTGGAGAGTGAAAAGATGTTTTGCTAAGACAATGTAAAGACAGAAAGACTTTGGCAGTGACCTTGGAGAATCATGTGTTGCTGCTCTGCAGTGTGAAGTCACATAAGGCTATTTCCAAATAAATTTCAAAGGCAATGAGAACAATGTTTGCGAGTTGAAACCTTTTAGAACAGCGGCTGATCCTACCAGGAGTAGAAAAAACTCAAAATCTTCTGAAACAACATCTATTACACAGAGGAGACCAATCTGGAAAAAATACCTCATAAAAACAATGAAACAAGGTGACATGGGAGAGATGATTTGGGCTTGTTTGCTGCTTCTGAACCTGGGAAACCATCAGTCACTGATTCCAACATGAACTCCTCTGAAATCATTCTAGAGTCAAATGTCCAACAGTGAAAGGTTGGGCCATGAAAGAGAGACATTATCTAAACCACAGAACAGAATCGCTGAAAAAGAAAACAATTAAGACGTTGCAATGGTTTGATCAAAATCCAGACATCAAGGCAAGCACAAATGTCTAAAAATTTTGATAAACTATTGAAACATTGAAGAAGATTTGACTAAAACTCCAACATAATGAGAGAGAAAACAAGTTCTGAGAATGATCCATATTATCCCTTCCAGAACAAAAGGGGTGCCCGACGATCCAGCCGAATTAGCAGTACCGTATTTCTGCCACACTTTGTGCTATCTGAAAGGGGAGAAGTGCTTTCCAGTAAATCTCAGGTTATTATGGTAATTTCATCCCCGCTGAAGTTAATCTGAGGGGCGCTCTTTTAATAGATGGTAAATTACATAAATGACTTGCTAGATATTAAATGTTCCAGTTATGGATAAATGGGCAAATTCATTTACTCACAGGACATTTAAAGAACTGCGTACACTTAAGATAAGCAAAAATATCCAGGCGAAGACTTTAAACTTAGATCACAAAGAGTTAAAGGGGATTCTAACTACCATAGCAGCATTGTGAACATCTTTTCCCATAAAGTATGGACTGTAATGTAAACTTTAAGTTTCCATGACTGTATATGTTAGAGGCTGGCGAGCTGTGTGGGTGTGTCCTGCCTCTCGCTCAGTGAGTGTTGGAGACAGGCAGCCAGGCCCCACCCTGCATGGTCAGTGGATAAGGACAATGGGTGGATCCTGCAGCAAAGTCCTCCTAATTAAATACCTGCAGGAAATCGTCACTGCAATCACTGTTTATGCTTCTGAGTCCTAATCATGGCATCAGTGAGTCTGCTACAAAAACAAAAAACACACAGCATGTTGTTTTTGAGTAATTTCACAACTCTTCTCAATTTTCTTCTCTTGAATTTACGTTTTTAATTGGTATTTTTAATTTGTCATGACTAACTAAATACACTTTGATACCAACTCAAATGCTCTGTAGCTAGTTAGATTTGCTTGAATAACTTGGAAAGATTTTATTTTAGAAGTATTTTTGCAACAGTGTACTTTTTACTTTTACTTGAGTAATTTTGTAATTTCTGAAACTTTTATTGTATTGAAGTAAGAGTATTGATACTCTTGAGTAAAATATCTGGAGGCTTTGCGCACTGTGACTAACTTCACTAAATGAAGAACAAGCTAGTTTTAACCACACATACATCAAACACACCTGCAGTTTTTGTTAAAATTTCATAAGTTTTACATTGAAATAAATTGATTTGAAAAATGTTCTTTTGCTTTATTAAAATCAAATGAAAATTATGAGTTTCATTTTCATCTTTAAAATCACACTTTTCATGCAACTTTACATTTTGGTCCTGCTGTTGTTGTCATTTTTAAATATTAAATGATCAGTTACTCAGTACTTGAGTTGCCTTTAAACTAAATACTTTGTATCTCCCGCTCCCTTCTTCCCTCATTCGTAAACAAGATCCCGAGATACTTGAACTCCTTCACTCGGGGCAGAACATCCTCCCCGACCCGGAGAAGGCACTCTACCCTTTTCCGGCTCAAGACCAGGGCCTCGGACTTGGAGGCACTGATCCTCATCCCGGCTGCTTCACACTCGGCTGCGAACCGCTCCAGCGAGAGCCGCAGACCAACAGGACCACATCATCTGCAAAAAGCAGAGCTGCGATCCTGAGGCCACCAAAACGGATCCACTCAACGCCTAGAAATTCTGTCCATGTTGAAATAGTGCTACTTTTATTTCAATTAAATTTTTGTAAACTCCATTCATCTCTGCTTAAAGCCTAAGCTTTGCCTCAGAGGATTATTTACAACCTAATTGTGTAACAAAGTTGCAATGATGTAAAAATAAACTTTAAAATTAAGAATAGAATACGAAGAGAGCACAGCACTGGGTGTGTTCGCTTAATTATACAAATGACTGTGTGAAAAATGGATGGAATGAGGACACACTCTCTCTGAATAATGTTTTTCATTGCAAAAACACCTGTGTCTCTCCACTGTCTCCGTCTGTTTTAACATTAATGACATTAGCAGGCACTACAACCACTTCATCAATTCCCTCTGTCCTATTCTCTTCCTTTCTCCTAAACACAGACAGAAATGTCCACTGTCTCCACTCGTTATTCACAGACGCAGCTTTTTCCTGATTCACATTTTCCAATCGCTCTATGGAAAAGATCCTGCGCAACCATAATCAGACGGAGATGGTCGGCGGAGCAGAGTGGAGCAGAGGAAAGCACAAGTAGAAGAGCTGAGCAGACATACCTGAGTTATCTGAAAACTGAGGGACTTCCCAGACGACGGCCGCTTCTGTGTTTGTGGCCTGGACTGTTGGGGGCGACCTACACCTGTCAATGAACGGCGGCTCAGTATCTGAAAATACAGAATCAAAATCACTCACCAGAACCCACAATGACATCAGAACCTTTGGTTTAGTAAGACGAGTTTTGTAAAAACAATAAATAAAAAATCTATTTTGAACACGATCAAAACTAGAGCAGATTTAGACGATATGGAGGAATTGACATTTGATAACGGAGCGCCGCGCTGCAATCCAACTTTTTGAAAGTCAGAGGGCACAAGTTGAACACATGTCTCCAATAAAAACCCGCTACGTTCCACAGCCATAACAACACATGGAAATGTTCACAGCTACCATGCTTGAGGTTTCTCCCCCTGTCTGCAGTGATTACTGAGAGGCTGACCTGCGTTTTTCGTCCTATACAGAAACAATATCTGGCACCTGTTGGGGCACATAAACTCCCTTCCTGGAGAACATCTCAATGATTTCCATTTATTTATTTTTTTAACCTCGAAATAAAGAGGAAAGACTGCGTTTCAAAGAAAACAAGTTAGTCTGCAATGAGTTAAACATGTTGCAATGTGTATGAGAGACCAATCAATCTTTTTAAAGGGGAAATTTTATGCTTTACAGCCATAAATGGGTAATTCCTGAACATACAGAGCATAAACAGTTATTCTTTTGTTTTAAAAAGCATGTACGTGGCAGAAAAAAAAATACAGAGATCTTTTGGGGACACCCCTCTCTAAAATAGAACGACGTCGTCATCCTCAGGAAACAACCCAGTTCATGCTGTAACTGTAACAGATTAGCCAGACCATGAAGGCAAGTGTGGGCGTTGTTTGTGATAAAAGACAAAGTTTCTCCACCGCCTTGCTTTGTTTTTTATATATATATTTTTAAGTGGCCTCTGTCAGTAAAATCCACAGATTGCTTTATTAAATTAAATTACCAACTTCAATGTTCCTCCTCCATGTTGACTGAAGACAATTAGCCAAAAAAATAATAAGACGAAGAAAACTGTTCTAATAAAAATTAGCGTATATAGACTTAAGGAGGGGCTGAACAGTGGAGCAGATGGAAGAACTGCTACCATAGAATAAACCCTGACAAAGGTCAAAGGACAACAGGCAGAGGATGGATGGACTTAAAAAGGTTGAGTGCTCTCAGTGTAAAGAGAAGTGAGACTTTCAGGCGATGACTTGAAGCATCCTGGTGACCCAGTTGTTGGAAGCAAAGGGAGGGTCGGTGCCTGTCTCTATGGGTTAGAGTAACAATGCTAGAGAGACCAGGAGCAGAAATTACAGCATATGTCTGAATTTTAAAATTACAGTTTTTCTGACAAGTCGTCATTCACCACTGTGGTGAATTACAGTCAGACTGGGCTCACCACAGAGCCCGGGTCGAGTGCTGGTTTGCTCAGCCTCCAAACTGCTGCTCTCGTACAACGTCCTCACTCAGAAAAATCCCAACAACTTACCCATCTAAGTCCAAAATGATGCGTGACTCTGGAACGTACAGATTTAAAATATGTAATAACATTTTCAAATGTAGAGAATCTGTGAGGAGAGCTAAAGATTAGGGTAATGACATAGAGACCTTTCTAAACACAAATACCTTAAGCTCATTGCAAGACGTGAATCGTCGTGCATAGTTTCCACTCAGTATCTAAATCTGTCAGACGTATGAATAATTTTGGGTTTAACTATAATCTGGGTTTTTACTCATGTAATGTTGCCTAAGTTTTGTCTTCCTTGTTCAACTTTATCAGCAACTTTTGACTGGATTCTGGATGAATTTCTGTCTCTCACATATTTTTTTACACATTATGAAACTTTGGACATAGAAATTAATTTAACTATTGAGGAGGCTGAACAAAACTAGAAAGGAGAAGTTGCAAAAATCTTATTATTGTCCGTTAATCTTATTAAAGTGAGATGTTATTACAAAATGTCCTTGTTTTGGCATCCAATTAAAATCTAAAATATTTCTGAAATTGGAAGCATTTACAAGAAAATCCTGAACAGCACATTTACAAAACTCCAGTATTTTTGAATACTGGGTTTTTACTCGTGTAACGATGCCTGAGTTTTGTTTTCCTTGTTCAACTAAAGAACGTGATTCATTTTATTCCAGGTGCCGTTAAAAACCAAGTGACTGTCCAACAGAAGAGCCTTCCCTCTCGTGGTAATTAAACACACCAGTGAAGTTACACCGGGGCCACACACACAGTATCGACTGTTTGCTTTGACACAGTGTCGGGATGAGCTCACCGATCACAGTGACTGTGAGGGAGCAGTTGGCCTGGTTCCCGGTGCGGTCAGTTGCAATGTAGGTGATTGTTTCCTTTCCGATGGGCAACAGCTGAGGGGGATTGTAGACTGGTTTCACCTGCACCGCCACCTGCAGAAGGAAGAGAGAGTTACAGGAGAAGGGAAACATTTTAAGCTTGCTCCTGTCTGTCTGCGGTTAAATTTTCGTGTTTTTAACCTCTTCGTTGGAATTGTCGATGGCGGTAGGGACGTTCCAGCTGACGTTGGCGGTCCCACGCCGTTCATCCGTCTCTGCAACAATGTCTGCAGGACACTGGAGCTGTGGTGGCTCAGTATCTGAAGAGACGCGGACAGAAAAAAAATGATAAGACTCCAGCATATTAACTCTTGGCTTTACATTAGAGCCAAATGTTACGAGTTTTATGCAATAACATCGAGCCCTGAGAGTGACCTTACTCTGCTCTTTGTTATCACAGAGGGAGTAGCAGCATGAAGTCATTTGACCTCTTATGTCTTTAATCCCAACACATCATACATTCATTATTGATCATTATCCAAGGAAAAATAAGAGGGAGCATCACCGTTCCAAACAGACTTCAAGTCCAAATAATATATCGCGTCTTAAATCTTTGAGGAATTAAAAATTCATTGTCTTAATCCCTTCAGGCCACTAAATCAGTGGCTCTGGTCCTGATGAAGGATATTAAATATTGTGTTTGCATAAGAAAAAACACAATGTCACTGATGTGGATCAGAGATCAACGGATAGCGGTTACAACCACGAGTTTTATGCAAAAATTTATGTTTTAAAGATTTCTGATCATCTGAAAGATTTCAAGATAACCGTGACACCGTGGTGCTTTTTGATTGAGTGATAAGGAAAAAAAAGTCAAATGGTGGCATGATCAGAAAAGTGGAATCAGTCAGGGGAGTCCTAAATGAGGTTTTAATTATCTGCATGCACAGTGAATCATAGCTTGGCTATCGTCTTCCTACACATACCACTACATTCTCATTTCCCTACAGTGGGTTTGATTTCTCTGGATGCATTTCAGCCAATCAGGAAACAGCAGGAGAAGTTGTGAATGATGATGTTGATTTTCTGCGCTGTTTCAGAACTGTAGTTTGGCAGAGAAGGAAGTGAACAAAGCCGTTCAGTCCGCGTTGGCCACGCTTCCAAATATTGAGTTTACATTAACAGCCGCCTCGTTCGGACCGGCACTTCTTTCTTTGCAGTGGAGGATGATTGTTTACAGCGCGGGCAACTTCTGGTAAGCTTCAGAAACTGGTGTCACTGCCAAACATTAGTGATTGGATAAAATCAGATCCAATAAAGTTTAAAACTTCAACAGAGTGCACGTCTCCGGTTTCCCAATAATCGCGGGTCCAGACCCTCTCTACCTTGCAAAGCGTAGGACAAGCAGCTGCTTTTTATCAGACAAAGTTGATGGGCCAACTTAATTTCTTCTGGGTTCCTGGTTGTTCATGCCTTTTGAAAAGGAAGGTGTGGCTGGATTTTACTTAAAAAGTTTCAAAACAAATCCGATAGTTATATAAGAAGTCTGACACAAAGCTCAAGCTTAGAGAGTTGCACAATCAGCTGCCAGGGTTGATTCAAGCATGGATTTGTTTCAGCAGAGAATCTGGCCATGCAGAGGAGAATAAATGAGGACGAATGTAAGCGCTCGTATTGTTCTGTGGAGCAGACATAAGGATGCTTCCTGCTCCTGAACTCTAAGTAATCAGAAACAAGCCCAGTTCAGCTCAGTTCAAGCCTGCAGTAAACTATTAGGCTTCTAAAAGTTCAGTCTCTCATCTGAAAGTGGTCATGCCTCTTGGACTGTGTCAGAGAACTGTTCTCATCTGGTACTGATGATCCATTCACTTTGGCATTTCTCTCTGCCTAACACTAACACACTCAGATCCAATCTGTTTTATTTATCTTAACAATAAGGGAAGCATCTCTTAGATGTCTTCGGTAGGATGGAGAATGCGTAAAAGGACAGAAATTTCCTAGAAATTCTTATTTTCTGTGGCTCGTCGTGATAAAAAGGTATAATTTGGAGCCTGCTTTGAAGGTTTTAGTTTTATGTTTGATTTTGTAGTGCTGCCCACTTGAGGCTCAAAGGATATAAAACAGAAACAAAAAAACCGGCTAAACCTTTCCAAAACCCCTTGAAATGACTCATCCATGCATTCCCCTTCCCTGTCACCATTACCTTTCCATTTGTTTTAATCTTTACGACACTTCTTTTCCTTCTTAATAGCAGCTGCTCCTCCATTAGCCAAGTGGCAGAAGTGGATTGAGGACATTCAGCGAAATAGTAAAAGCCGCTTTGCACCACCTGTTACACCTGCAAGGCATCTGGAGTGCTACAGTGCATTATAATAAACTCCAGAGACCAGTTTGGAGCAGGAAAGAGGAACATGACATCTCGGACACGGTATGGTTCGAGTTAAAAACATGCAGGATTGCTTAAAAAGATCTAGCGTCATTCACAAGCAGTGAGAAATGCAGAAAACAAGAATGGAAAGTGGGAACACTCTCCAAGTCCCCTGTTGTTCCTGTTTTACAGCTTCTACTTTGTCAGCCTATTCTCTTTATTTCTCTTTCAAAAGTTCTCATTAACCATTTTGGATAGCAAGAGGAAGGAGGTTTATTTTCCCCGTTAGGCTTTTATGCAAAGCTAATAACCTTCTCTTCTGCCTTCATAATCAGAGATTTCCTCAGTTGTTAAGTCTTGTTTTTCCCAGATGAGACTCGGATCCAGATCCACCGCGCCCACAAAGATTTACCAAAGGTGAGCCCAGACTGTGAACTTGATTACTATACATCCAGTGAAAGCCCTGCAGCTAGTCCTAAATGCAATGGCTCCACTTGTGTGATGAAAAACATCCAGGGCTTTTTCCTACACTTCCTCTGCTGGAGTCTTATTAAAGGCAGGATTGATTTCAAAGTTTTACTACTGAACATTAAATCTATGAATATACTGAAACCACCTCACCAAGACAAACTCAAAGCTGCAGTCATATTTCCCTGGATGTGCCTAAAACTAAGCCCTAAAACAAGACACGGATGAACTGCCTCCAATCTACTGAACGCTTTACCACTCTCAAACATCCTAAAACTCCTGGAACATTTTGTCAATTGTTTTTGGCCTTCGCTTTTTGCTGAGAGTATCAGCAGTTTAACGGGTTTTACTATTTCCTTTATTGCTTCATAATATTGCTGATGTTGATTTATTTGTATTTGTATGGCACTTTGCTATGCTGGCTGCATAAATGAGAATAAAAACCAAATTGATGTGGGTGAATTTAGATACAGTGTTATCATGTTCAATATGTTTGAAAAGAAAATTATTATTAAAGTGTCCAGCCACATCACTATATCTCAATAAGTCAGATAAATTTTAAAAAGTTGATTTATTTCAGTAATTAATTTCACAATGTGAAACTCATGTAGATTAATTACACACAAGCTGATGTTTTAGAGTCTTTATTCCTGTAAATTGTGATGATTTTCTACTTAGATTGGCTTTTTACATCAGAAAGGAGAAATAAAAAAATAGTATTTAATAGAAATGTGGTTTAATAATAGGTATGTTTAATGCTTGAAGGTTGTTATTTTAATCTGACAGATTAGCCTCATCTGAACGCATAGTTTCATTTACTGAGAGGAACCTGCAAATACATAAATAACTAAATAAATAAGTAAAACCCAAACTTAAACTCCTACAAGAACACCATTAGTTTTACAGTAGTCTAGGGTCTGTTTAGAGCTTGACCTGCCATGACCTCTAATCTGATCCTGGCTTCAGAGAAAAGAGTGTTTTCTTTCGTCACCTTTACAGGTAGCTTTATGGACATTAGCAGTCCAGTTCCCAGAGCCCAGGCATGTCGCCCTCCGGTTTCCCTGGAGACTGTAACCTTGGCGACAGGTGAGAAGACAGATGAAGCCTGGAGACACGGCTCTTTTCCCGCAGGGAGGAGGCGACAGCAAGACGTTATTCTTTGGGTTCACGATGGGGTGACAACGAACCTCTGGGGAGGTAAGATAAGAAAAGCTGAAATTATTTTAATGTATATAATGTATTATAATTTTGATTGTACATTTTGCACATAGAAGATGTTTAAGATCTTGTATGTCTCTCTTTGTTACCAGGGCTACTTCAAAAGGTGCAAGGGGAAAAAGGTACAACAGTAAAAAATGACAGCAAAAAGGATCAGAGACTCTAACCAGCCTTTCTGGGAAAACGTACTCTATGGTGTTGGAAAGAGCCACAACCCATTGTGAGTTTTTGGATTTGGGATGAGAGGTGTGGATTTTGTCCACAGTGAACCAGCGGATTCGTCTGCGAGGATCACAAGAGTCGGGATGTCCAGCTCAAATGTGTTTTGCTGCTTCCCACAAGGATTTTTCTGTGGGGTTGTGAGATCTGGGAAATTGAAGGTCAAGTCAAGGCCTAACCACAACATTGCTTGAGGAATCACACACTGGCTCCACTGGCTTGTTTTCTTCCCCTATAGTTAGTACAGATGCCAATTGTTTCCAATGTACACGATTCTGATCCTAGCATGTCCATTCACAGTTCGGCGGACAAACCTTTCCCGCCCCAAATCTCAACTCTTGATAATCCTGACCATCCAGCAAGAGTGACAGACTGAGATTATCTGACCCAGATAATCTCAGTTTAGTCTTTGTTAAATTCTCCATCCATGCCTATTCATTTTTCCTGATGCTAATACACTGACTTTGAGTACAAAATTGGCAAATATATCCCACCACTAACAGGTTCCCAATAAGTCAGATAATTTTTAAAAAGTTTATTAATTATTTCAGTAATTAATTTCACAATGTAAAACTCATGTAGATTAATTACACACAAGCTGATGTTTTAGAGTCTTTATTCCTGTAAATTGTGATGATTTTCTACTTAGATTGGATTTTTACATCAGGAAGGAGAAATAAAAAAATAATATTTAATTATTATTTTTAATAATTGGCAAATATATCCCAGGTCATAATGCTATGCCGAACCAGTGCATGTCCCTTTTGCATTGGGAACCTTCAAGATTGAGCTCCAGAGTCTTTTGGGGAGAGGGATTTCTGGGTTTTGCTTCTGGACTAGAGACTAAATCAGGAAAAAAAAAAAAAATCCAGCCTGCAGGCCCGATTCGACCCGACTATTTAACTTTAATTAGAGGCCCAAGCCCGGAGCAAACCCAACATATTGTTTTAATTAAGATTTTGCTGCTTTTGTTTTCAGACCACCGTTAGTGTAAGCAGTGCAAGTTCTCCCATTTTTAGTTTTAACGTCTTCCAGCTCCATGTTGTTGCTTGTTGTGGCCACAGGGTGAGTTAAGGTCAAATCATCTGGGATGTGTGATTGATAGGATCCTATCTGCACGACTGCTGGAGCGGAGCAGGGCGTAGTACGCTGTGCTCGTTACAGTCTGATTAACTTCTGCTCTGGATTTACTTTCTTTATTTCCTCAACAGGTTAAACTATATTCTCCTCTATTTGGACTATAATACGTAGATTGACATAACTTTATATCGCGCATTCTCGTTCGGCATTCTCGGTGCTGGATGCATTGCTAATTAAACGCACCACAGAAGCCTGGACCCAATTCGACAATCAAGGGAATAAGTTCAGGTCTATTCTGGACCTGATTCTCTTCGTGATCCAGTCTCAGATCTCGGTGGCTTTGCAATGATAATAGGTTACTCTTCCTATCTGTACTTGTATTTCCTTCGCTATAGCTGTAGGCTTAAAAGAGAAAACTCTCTTAAGGTTATTCATAAAGTCAGATTTTAAACAGACTAAAATATCTCTGTTTCCTCCACTGCCAGATGAGTAGTCTCTCTTTCACCACAGGACAAACAAACAGTAAAACAATCCAGCCAGCTGCATCAAGGGCCCACAGAGGCTTCTCGTCTGTGTTAAAAAAGTGTTGACAGTTTGTTGGGCCAGATGATCAAATAAACAAGCTCCCTCTCAGTCCGTACACAGCAGCAGAGATGGGATATATTGATAAGCAGATGCAGTTGGCTCGGGTTTTTTAAATAGCTCACCAAGCTGGCAGGCTGGTTGGCAGTGCGTCAGCGCGAGCCGGAGCAGTGAGGTTGGAGGTTTGCGGCTAAACACTCTCACACTGTCCCTTTTTTGTGTGCTTGTGTGCCTGACCTGAGAGCTCTTTGTGGTGGGCACGAGTGTGTGCAACTATTTTAACTTAACTATCAGTTTCAAAGTGTGCGAGCAATTTTAAATGCACACGATTTTGCTGGGAGAAAGCAGATGTATCTTTCACCAAATATAGGTCCAAATATACACCATGTGTTTAGCCACCGTGCACGTGTGTTTACATACGTGTGTAAAACCACATGATTGCGGCAGAAACACACAGATCATGTGTTATTTCAGGCTCCTGCTTTTGATAAATTCTCTCTGGATTTAGTGAGGCAGACACGTTTCAATGAGCTGAAGCAAAACAAATCTCTTGAGCTTATAGTTACTTGTCAGGGTACAAGAACAATGTGCTGCTACAAGTCTGTTTTGGGTTCTGGGAGCTCAGGACTGCAAATATTCAAAAGTGCAAATTCAACAAAGGGACCTAATCTGATTAAACTCGAGGCAGAAAGCCTAAAGAAGAGGACAGTGTTAAAATTTTGTTTTTACGTTACTTTGGATGCTTCAGCTCTAAATGCGTTTGCTCAGGTGTTCTTGCCATCCCACAAAAAATAAGAGCAGCTAACTAAATAAATACCCGATAAATATCAAACTTCAAAGTACACAGAAATGTGCCATTACAAAAGACTCTAAAGATGGGTTAAAATCTTTGGCAACATTCATGGGCTTCATTCATAGCTTGAGAAAACAAACAGTTATAGTCCGGAGGTTGAGAGAAATTACTGATATATATACATATATAGTATGCTGCCCAATGATTTTAGGATTTTAAGAAAAATAACAACTTGTCAATTTAAAATCTAGAATCCACAAAATTATTTTAAAAAAAAAGGGGGGGGGGCAAGTTTTAGAGTACCTTTATTATAAATGAAGTCTAAAATATCTAGAAAGCTGTCACTATATGAAAAACCTAATTTTCCTGCGAGCTCAGCACAGCTTTTCTTTTCCATGCAAACCTGGTACTGACATTTCTTCCTTCAATTCAGATTCAAGTTGAAATAAGAGCCTTTTCAGCTGGTTTTAACTTTACCTTAAAGTCAACAGTACAATATTACTAGCCAGATATTAATCACCTGTCAGGCTCACCTGAATTGAATTTTTTGGGTGAGTTGTGTAGGACTAACGAGATGCAACAAATAGAGAAAAATAAATAAGGTGGGCCTCATTAGAGCTCAATGTCAGCGCACGGACATTGCAGATATTGACCAGCAGCAGTGAAGCCTAAACGCCTGCTGGCAGCAGCTCTGCACAGCTTCAGAGTGCAACCAGTCCAGGATATAAAAACTGTTGGAGATATACATTACCTGAAAATATAAAGGGTCTGCATAGTGTAAAATGGTCTCCAAAAATAAAAAAGAAGCTAAATACACATCAAGCATCACAGAAAACTCCTATCAACATCCTGATATCTACTAATCTGTCTAATCCTGCTTTCTTGAAAAAGCTTCGATTTTGAAGACAATTTTAGCATTGAGTTCATTAACCTTTTAAACATCAGATGGGTGTTTTAACATTTTAAGCGACTAAGTACCAGTCCAATTTTACAACTTTAACAAAGCTTCTTTTGAAGAACTTTTCTTCTGGTAGCCATCCAGGTAATAACCCGCTTGAGGCGGTCAACGTCACGCCAGTGGGTGGTCTTTCAGTGCGTCTCTGCACAGGTTTTTACTCAACTTTGCTAATTTGATCAAAAGCATCCAAGACAACCTTCACAGGTAGTTCCTCCCTCAGGGGGGAACTATCCCTAAAAAGATTAGAGTTCATTCAGACCTGCACTTGGATTTTACAGTGAGGTTTTTAATGGGACCTTTGTGAGGTTAGATCTCCACTTTGTTCAACAATGCTAACAAAGCTGTTCATGTGAAATATGTGAAAAAATATTTTTGAATAAATGTTAAATCCTGCAGCTTTAAGAACATTTATTTGAGATGATGGCGAAGAGTAATGTGAAGGCTTACCCACACACCGAGGTAGGGGTCCACTCCACTGGGAGTTGGCCTGACAGGTGAGTGTGGAGTTTCCCTCTAATCTATAGCCTCGCTCACAGCCAACCTGACACTGCGTCCTGTAGGACACCCCGCCGTCGCTGCACCGCAGGAAGCCGTGCTGCGGCCGGGAGAGGACCGGACAGGAGCGCACTGAAAGAAGCAGAATAAGACAATAAACACGAGGATCCAAACCAGGGAAAATGAAACAAAAGCTGCTCTATTTGTTGCTGGATCTATTGTTCCATAATTATTTATTTATCCAGGGTTAGTTTGGTACTTGAAACCTATACCCTGTTATCCCAAGTACTGTAAATAAAATGTAATCTTAAACTCCTCAATGAAACTTTATCATGATAAACCCCACATGTTATCTTCTCCAAGGCAACTCCAGTTTATTCTTCAAACAGATCATAATTCGCCATCACTAAATATGAGATGTAGCAGATAAACTCGGATGCTGTAACCCATAAATCACAAGAGGAGTGGAAGACATGAATGAATCATCTTTGGCTGTAACTTGGGGCCTATCATTTAACCAAAACTGTGAAAGTCCCTATAAAATAAAGGGGAGGGGAGAAAAAAAAAAAAACTCCTAGTGTGTGTGTGTCTGTTCTGAGTTATGCCGAGGTCTGGTAACAGGGTGTGCGGTGTGCTATTTCTCATCGCCACCCATAGACAGGCAGGCAGTTCAGATGAGACCCCTCTCCCTCAGGGTCTAACTAGCAGGGAGGTCCTACAGTATGCGGCAAAGACGAGACGAACACATACAAGCAGACATATGCACACACACTTAGAAAATATATACTCAAAGCCACATACTATAAATCTGTACCACACACCCTTACATATTCAGTGTCTTGGTATTTGTGTGAGTCACTGTGCTGCTGCCTTTCTGCTAAACGAGCATTTTCCTCATTAATCTCTTGACCTCTGGAGCTCCCCCTTCTTTTCCTTCAGCTTACTGAAACTCCCCCACTCTCCTCCTGCTTGCTTTGACTTTTATCTTCTCCTCCTGTTGGTCACTCCGTCTCTGTTCAGCTGAATCCTCCCTCCTTTTCTTCCTCGTGCAGGCTGGCAGGGCAAAACGAGGTGGAGTCCCCAGGAAACGTTAACTTGTCACCCGCTCTAAAAACACATGTAGGGAACTGAGGCTATGCTATTTGAAGATAACTCCCACATGAATCATTGGAGACTCCTGAAAAAAGAAACTCAGCCAGCTAATCGGCTTATAGCTTTTATTTTGACAATTTAAAGTGAGAGCTGCAAACATAGGAAAGTGCTGCAATGCTTCAAGGTATCTGGGCTGAGTGAGAATAAGCCTTACACTGTAAGGTAATCCCATCTGAGCACTGAGAGAAAGAAAAATATTAAGATGGTGAGCATTGTAGGTTTTTCTCATTCATCCACTTTTTACACCTGTTTACTCCTTCTAGAGTTGTTGAATAAAACAGAATAAAAATATCCTTTATTGTCTGACAATGGGAAAATATATGTGCAATAGCAGCACAGTGACAGACAATAACAGCAGCAAGACTCACACAAAGACAGAATATGGCAAATATTTAATAACAGATTAAAGAATAAAAATATTCAACCATAAATACAGTGTAGTTATAAACAAAACTAAAGCTCAGAAGAATGTGCAACTGAGTTGGTTAGTTTAAAAATGCTGACAGATTGATAGTTTTTGCTCTAAGGTTGTGTTCACACTGCTAAGTGACCCAATTCCAATATTTTGTCCAATCAGATTTTTTTTGCTGTGGCTCTTCACACTTCCAAATGCGACCAGTATGTGTCCTCCAGTGTGAAATGCAAACGACCTGAAAGTGTCCTGCAGTAGAGGGCGCAATAACGTCACACACAGAGAGCGTTCTGCCAACCACCATGAAGAAGAAGAAGTGCTCCGTGTTTGCGGAAGTAAACATGAACGTTAACGGTGGACCATAGCTTACGATTTTGAAATTGTTGTCCAACCGAAGCCAGAATATTAACAAATTAATCCTCATCATAGTCCGCTATTGGTTGTTGTTTTTCTTCCCGCTTGCGCATATCAAGATGCAGAATAGTAACATTTGTTGCGTATGCGGATGAATGCGACCCAGATGTTCAGCTCACTTTGAATCGGATACTCGAGTGGCCTGGGTCGCATTCGAACACTGACCTGTGTTGTTCAGACTGTCGTGAAAAGATCAAATGAAGGTCACATTACGGCAAAAAAGCAAATTGGAATTGGGTCACTTCAGGCTGTGAACGCAGCCTAAGAGTTGACTATCAGTCTGATATGGAGTTATTTGGACAGTAAAGTCAGAGTATTTGTTGAAAAGCAATGCATGGATGTGTACACATTACACAGAAAACCACGGCGGGGATTCAAACCTACAACTTACATGTGTTCCACTGCACAGCCCTAATGTATGTTTCTCATTATAGTTTAGATTTTATAATTTAGATTTACTTCAATTTTAAGAAAATCTTACAGTGACTGAAGCCACTGACTAAGAAGTCTAACTAACCTGGGGCACTGGATGTTTACTGACTAGGCCTGTCACGATAACAAATTTTGCTCAGGAATTAATTGTCTCAAAAATTATTGCGATAAACGATAATATTGTTTGAAGACCTTTTTACACTCATTTAATGGAAATGACAGATAGAGACACTTTATTTTCAAAAGAACACTTAACATTGGAATTTGTAAACAAAACAATGAAAAACAAAAATAAAATGGATTATGAGTCTCCATTGACAAAAGATTTACTTTAATAAAATCTAAACAACATAAAGCCAAAGTGGAAATAAATACAACCAAAAGGGTGAAGATTATGAAGTCCTGTACATAAGCAACACTTCTGGTGTCATTGTCTCTCATCATCCCAGATGGGAGAAACAAGCCCATTAGTCGTTATCTTGAGTTAAAATTATCACGCAAGTAAAATGTTGGATTTTGTGGCGTATCTGTATCTTATTTTGAAGGGATACGTAAACGTTAACATAGTGACCAGAGTCAGAGAGCGTCAGGGCAGCGGTCGAGATGAGATGAGAGGAGTGGAGCTCGTGAGAATTAGGTCTGATTAAACACGTCACGGTTTAAGGATTGTCGGCCGATTTTCCAAACTACTGTGACCACAGAACTGATAAAAGTCCAACAGGTTCGGTCGGTTCTGATTTCATTCATGAACATCCCGATTCCAGAACAAAATCCAGTAAAACCCCCAACGTACCAAACGTGAATTTAGAATAATCAATTACGGATGATGAAACAGTAGTGACAGTTTGTGGACTCATTTTAAGTGATAAAATACGTAAAAAAGAAAAGATGTTTGATAAAAGGAGCAGCCGCTTTATTTGCTGCACTATGATTTGAAGGTGAGCTATGTTTTTTCGTAGTTAACATTTTTTATTGAATAAACATAACCACCGGACTTTCAGTTGCGTCATGTCAGCTGTTTGGGATTCCCCTCCGTTCTTACATCACCGCGTTTTCCGATTGGCTACCTGTAACATTCAACAGGCTGCGTTCTGCTCCCAGTCAGGGAAAACCCCACAGGCTACGATAATCGGGCCAAGACAATGTTGAAAACATTGTAAGATTGTCGTAAAGGGAAAATCGGGGCAAAGGGAAAAAAAGGCTTTAGCGGGAACACCAACATGCAGAACCATTATCTGTCACAAATGTAAATTTAATCTTTTATGTCCAAATGACTAAATGAATAACTTGTCGTCATTGGTCCCTTATTTGTGAGAAATAAAAACATTATTGCACAAATATTGATTGAAATTGTTAATATTGGAGATAATAATCAGATACAAAAATGTTTTGGGGGAATTTTTTGGTTTCTGATACTATTGCATGATTAAACACTCTGCGGGTCAAATGGACCCACGGACATTATTGCTGTACCTCAGAAATAAACAGAACAGGAGGGTTAAGACCATTTATACCACAGCAGGTACGGAAAACCACAAACGCAAAACTTCAATCATAGAGAAATCTATTGTCAATCTCTTCATGTTAAATAAATAAAAAGTATTACTTATTATTTAAGTGTTTAGTCATTATTTCAGCTTGACTCATGCAGAACTGATCTGATCGTTTCCATAGCAACGATCAGAAGCAAGACCTTGGCTCAGAAGTCCAGTGAGCTCACTGATGAGGTCATAGAAGACATCATGTACATCACAATAGATCAAAGAAGTTCTAAAGCTTTCATGTCTTGCGCGCCAACATTGAGCCCACAAAGTTCTGATAGACACGCGAATCGACAGCAGCAAACATGACCAATTGTTTTGACATAACTAATTTTCGGTGCCTTCAATCGTCAAACTCATTGAACACCGACTCCAGCGATGATGAGTTGACGAAAGTACGCTTTTCGGACAGAGAGTACGAAAAGCTGTTGGGATCGGATTCAGAACAGGAGATGGAAGACCAGGCTGTTCCTGGACCGTCTCACGCAGGTCTCCAAGAACCAGAGATGGATGTCAATAAGATCAAAGAACTTCTTCAAGCCACCTTGCAAGAAAAACAATACTTGAAGAAGAAGGTTAAGCATGATGAGAAGTACATCAAATCACTGCGATGGGAACTGCAGAAAGAACGCCACAGACGTATTGAGCTGGAACATCCCAGAGAAGATTATTCATCTGAGTCACCTCAGACAGCACCACCACATCTACGTCCTCAAACAAGAGAAAAAGAGACTCTCTGGAGCAGATGTTTGAAGTGGTTCTACCATCGTTTTGGACATTTTTTAGAAGACCTGCACTCCCAGGAAGAGGAGACGAAAGTTGAGACAGAGGAGCCACTAAATCACAAGAAGCTGACTGAAAACATGAGACGCCTGGAACGAGATTTAATACCTGTGACGTACTTCTTTAACAACCTGACTGCGCTGTTAAACTGGACCTCTGCTCACATGTCTGCCATTTGGTTCATTGCATACATGTACATAGCTTGGTATGGCTGGACCATCCCCACGTTCCTCTTCCTGGTAATTCTCCGCCTCTCCCTTAATTATTTCATCTCCATAGGCTGGAGGATCCAGTGGAGCATCATACCGGAACTGTCTGAGCCATTGGATCCTCCAAAACAAGACCTGACAATCAAAGAGAAGTTCCACCTGGTTATCGAGGTTGCTCAGAAAGCTCAGAAGCTTTTTGGACTGATGGCCGACATCCTTGAGAAGGGAAAAAATCTGTTCATGTGGGTCCATCCAAAGTCCACCATAAAGTTCTACATTTTACTGTGGTTGCTCTTTTTCGCCACAAGCCT